>DWBH01000811.1:0-10962 GCA_018230765.1 Ernsta delagoae
CTTAAACATCTTATTTAAACAACGTCATGGTACGAAATAAAACGATTCATTTTAGGCGCGGATTCTGAACTGACTGGAATTTAAGCGAACATTAAAGTCGGTCATGGTAGGGCAGCAGGTTAGTAATACAGAAATTAGTTATTATCTTTTTATTTATTTTTGTTTTAATTGGAAAAATAAAATGTTTAATTATGCAAAATTGATATTATAAATCTGGGATAGAGAAAGGGATTTTTCTATAAGAAATTATTATCCTGACACCATTATTTAGTACCTAAACTAAAACTTACTCGTACATTACCCTGATTACACTTCATAAATAAAACTACCTTTTACTAGTATTTATATAGGTAAGTTAATAGGTATCTGCCACGTGCCTGCCTAGAAGTAACATGTCTATTACGTATTACGAGTGTGATGTTCTGATGTTGATATTAAATTGCAATTTCTTGTATAGATTAGAGATCGAAGATTGATTACAAATGATGCAAGTTCTAGAAAATTGGTGTTAGGTTAGCCCAGCCCTAATGATACAAAAACATGATGTTAGTGTATGTACGATAGTTGATAATATAATAAGTACCTTCTGTGATAATTTAATGTGAAAGCTCAATTGAAGTAATTTTATTTTCAAGTCATTATTGGCTTACTAAGAAAATACACCTATATATACATATATATAACGAGTCCCTTTTGAGGTGTAGATAGACAGAGAAATGTTGACAAAAACATAATATTAATAATAATACAAGATAGATATTTTTATAGGCTGACTTAGGTCGGTTTGTAATGTATTAAACATATTAAACATATTAAAAACAAACAGATATAGCTAATAAAATCCAATGAGTTAGTAAGCACATGCATTATTTTTATTAAAACATTGATAACAAAATAAAAATAATGACTAGATAACTTTTTAACACAGCATACAATTTTCTGTATCTTGAGTGCGGAAACGACCATGAAAAACCCACACTCATACATACATATTATACATATTGTCACGCCTCGTTCCCAACGGAGTAGGCAGAGACTATCTCTTTCCACTTGCTACGATCATCTACCCACACTCAAGATGGTCTAAAACGGTATCTCAATCTTAAGTTGATATTATTAATATGTGCCCGTATATAAATTAGTAGACTGGTTGTTAAATAAAAATATAAACTAGACTTTGAGGCAGTCACCCACACAGCTGCCATTTTTGTGAGCGCAGGCGGGGTAAGTGACGCTAATTGCAGTACAATTCACGTCAGCCCGTCATTGTTTTCGATTGCACACGTTAAGTTAATTACTATCTTCGTACGGACGCATTTTAGGGTTGACGCTTAAGGTTAAATGTAATGGTTTAACCCTTAAATGCGATAAGTGTTACCGTAGTTAAATAGTGTAAGTATTACTGTAAAAAAGTAGTTTGTATAAGTGTACGTTGACGTTATAAGTATTGAGTTTTTTTATTATTGACTCTGTATCAGTTTTTATAAGCATAGGCGACGTAAGTAACGTCATTTCAGTACCTACAATTGCATTCACGTCAGCTCGTCATTGTAATTACTATCTTCGTGTGAGGCATTTAAGGGTTAAACGACTACTTTTTTAATATTGGATATTTATATAAAAAAAAAGTATTTTGTAAGGTAAGTAAGTCATTAGTTTTAGGTTTTACATTATTCAGAGGAATAGAATTTTGATTGGACTTCACAACTTCTCAAATGGCATAATTTAGTAGCCAAATAAACCTACCTACCTTAAAAAAATAAATTAATTTTATGTATTTGTATTTGTAGTAAACAACGATTGTAAAAAGTATAGATAGGTGTTATCTAAAGTTACTTACTCATAAAAGACACAGCTTATTACATTCAAATATGGTCAAAAGTCAATAAACCTTGGCGTCACCTTGTTAACGTCATAACAATATGTTCGAAATTGCTTATCTGTGATATTAATCTATGATTTCACCATATGGTCGGAGTATTCGTAGCATGGCGATGACTTGAACGGTGTCATAGACTAGAATTTACTCAGTTTAAAATTAGAAAAAATAATGTGATATTATGTTATCCAATTTTTTAATATTTTTTTTATATTATACTCATATGATAAAATTAATTGGTTAAGCAACAAAAATATTGTTTTTATAACAACATTTATCATATTGTTCTATTACACCAAATTTTTAATGAGTTGTCAATAAGTAGGTAAGTGACTACCCATAGTGATATTATGTTAATATTTAATTTGTATGTAGGTTGTACCAAACACCTAAGTACTTATCCAGTACAGCTGTCACTAGATAACATACAGCTGTGTTATTATATTACTTACAACCTCTTACAACATACTGTACTTACTTTTTGTATGTATGTTAAATTATTATGACCATATGCCTTATCTACTTATTTAAGTAATTAAGGCTAATTAACGGAAGATAATTGTTTGAAAAATTTCTTTCTATGTACATAATTATACTATTATTATATTAGCGTCTTTGTAAGAAGTTAACACAGAGTAAAATTAGACAGTGCTAAATGTTTCTTAGGAAAATATTAAAATGTCAAAAGGCACAATACAATATTCAACAGAAAGGTTTGACTAATAAAAAATACACATTTTAATTCGATAAAATTCAAAATTCACAATTAAAATTGATAAAATCCGTCTAGTGAATCTAGGTATGTACGTTATGTACTTTTAAAAATTGCTAAAAAAATTTGGCAGATGTCACACTGTCGAAGGAACCGTTAGCCACTCAAATGAACGCATTGTTATCTCAGCGATTGTTGCCTGCAGCAGGACTGAGTTCACTTTCTGAGTTAATAATAATCTCGATTGTTGTGTAATCTGGAGCAGATTCACCATCTTCCGATCCCATTGTTAGCGTTCTCGCTCCCTTTTTATTATTGTTTGAGGAAGTGTGCAAATTCGGAACAATGTGATCCTGCCCTTACGCGGTTCGCAGTTCGAAAATCGATTCACGTCCTGTGAACTTTACTTTTTTTTAAACTAACCGACAAAGTTAAATTTAGAACGAAGACATTATGTCGGAAGGATGTTTTTTTTCGATCTATTTTTTTTTTGCTTTCTTTGAAGCAACGACTGTCCAAGTAATGCCATGATTTATTTTTGACAACAATTGCTTGTTCTCGTAGGTACGTAACGCTATGGGAAATTTACGAGGCAATATCGAGGGGCGGGCACAGTAATATTTAAGAACGTTACCTTATTATTATTTGAATTACGACATTCTCTAGCTAGATCGTAGGTAGCTACTTATAAATTATTTTAAATTCATTTGTAATATAAATTTATGTGTTTTTTTTCATGAGTCAAGTTTTGGCAAGCACCTATGTAGCTATATAACACTGACATTTATGCATGTATTAATAAATAAGATTGACTGTATTTTGAGTGCGAAGGTAACGGGCACTCAATATTCTCAATCTTATGTTTAAATTATTTATAAGAGAACTATAATTACCTACCAAGGTGTCATTGTCAAATACCAAGACTAAGACTAATCCCTTGGTAGGTAGTAGGTATCAGAACCTTAATTATTTCCAAACAAAATTGTGTTGCAACATCTGCATTTTTTATCATCAGATCAGTCAGATACATAGACAAGTTAGATAGGTACATTAAATCAAATTGGAACACTGCCAAACTGAATAATATTACATGCACTGCCTAAAAGACGTAAATGCTTTCCTTATATGATACAATCGTACAATTATTTCATTGTTAATCCTTTCTGAGCAAATGTTACTAAAACGAGAAAACCATTAACCCATATGCACAGTAAAAATGAAGACATCAAAGAATCATAATGTCAAGAAATAAAACAAGTTTATGCCCGCGCTGTAAAGTGAATCTTTACCACGTCTGTCACAACACAACGCACAAATAATAATTGAAAAGTAAATCCTGACTCAATAATACACCCGTTAAAATTTTATGGCGCCAACCTTGCAATACTAAAATCTTTACGATATTAACCGATCCTAAAGTAATAAACGTCTTCTCTTTATCGATATAAAACAGCGCAACATTTTTTTTTCTTGGATGTTATTGCTTACTTAACTTGAGACCGTACGATTAACTCCCCTCTGATTGCCGATATTTTATTGTTAGCAAAACTTGGCTGTACATAGCTTTGTTGCTTAGTCATTTATTACTTGCTGGACAAAAAATAGTAAGGATTCTATTGTCAAATTTGAAATAGTTCGAATTTTATTTTAAATATAGAACAAGTTTATGAATGCAAGGTAACGAATACTTGATAGTGAAGGTACTCGCAACAGTCGCAACGAAACATGTGTTATTTTTTAAAGTGAGTTATGATTTCCTTTTAGAAATGGTTTTATGCTAGTTTCTACTGTAAGTTTTTCATTTCATCAATGTTTATATTGATGAGTGGAAAGGACGGAAAGTCAAAAGTAAATTTTGAGGCTAAATTAAAAAAAAAACCTTTATAGCAAACAAATTAACGTGTAAATTATCCGCATAATATGATTAGGTATTATTATAAAAACTGTGAAAAAGAAACTGTTCTACCTGTTCTACTCAGAATAAGACATTCCACCCTTCTTCTAACAACATTTTATAATATTGAGTTGAGTGTTTCACAATAAAAAAAGTAATAAAAATAAATCTAATTTACAACAAGCTCTAATAGGTGCTTACTACTGCTTACTTTAAACTATGTGGTCACGGTTCTTGGGAACAGACCAAGTAATCCTCTACGGTGGGTCACAGGTCACTAGCTGTTGATTTATGTATGCTGTGGACACCTGGGGTAATACCGCTACCTACGAGGTAAGACTTGTTTTTGATAGTATATATAAATAGTTCGCCAGGGTATGTTGAACTACGAGTATGTCGAAAAGACACATAATTATCTGCCTATACCTATAAAAAAAACGTGTGAAAATATTATGGAAAAATGACAAGTGGTTTTTAAGTTATTTATGTTGCTATTTCTGAACGAATAAAAAGTTGTATTGAGCGTAATGCGCATACAAAGTAATGGCCAAAACTTGCGTACCTACACTAACTCTTAGTATTGAACAGTCGGTCGATCGTGTCCACCCTGACTGCGAACACAGATAACATAAAGATTGTTTATCTTTATTATTATCTGTTTTATATTATCTGTGTGGCTAGTGTACAGTCATAATGTTGGCAACAAATATAATAATAAACCAATACAATAGGTAATATCCTGTGTCTGCCCAGTCTCGCGATATTCCGCTGATTACGGCCATAAATATCAGCTTTGAAATAACAATTGATTGGACTTGAATAGAAACTTTAATAAGATAGTTGATAAGTTTTATTTATTGGTGTTAAAAAAATATGATTGGGAATTTCGTAAAATATTGTAATGTTTGTTAAAAAATTGAAAAAATAATAATAATGTTATGAGCTAAATTCGTCGGTTTAACAAAGGTTTGATTCTATCTCATAGCCACTTTTTTAAATTTCTGATGACAAAATTTGGGCAAATTAATAAAAGAGGTGTCCTTTATTATAGCAGAAAAGTTCTAAGATCTATCGGATCTTATGAATAAAAAACTTTTATACAAAAATGTATCTAACTAGTGTTGTGTTGTAAAGATTTTTTTACAAAAATGAATTGTACGGTAGTAGAAGACTGATGTATATCAGTTAATTTGCTTCCTGGGTACGTCCGTTCCGTTGCGATTAAGTTTCTTTTGCACCGTTATAGTTAGTACAATTTTTTGTCTAGAAAAGGTTTTTTTAAAATGAATCTAATTCTTTTGAGATAGGTACATACTGTAAATTTTGATGGAAAATCTATTTTAAATAGGGACTAAATTATGAATGTAATAAGCATTTCAACTTATAAACAACAGAAAAAAGAAAATTTTTTTTTAATAAATATCGGCATAGGAAACCCTACTATTTAGTTTTTAAAATTTTATTAGTTATTGTTCTCATGTAAGCGACATTCGTCTGTTATGAGAAATAAAGTTCTTAAACCTAAACCCTAATCCGATAATATGTACGAAATGTTCTTATATGTACATATTTCACACTGCTAGAAGCTTTACGTCCTAACGATTACGAAATATGGGTAATTACGTACAAAATTTAATCAAGTAACATAAGAGCTTTCTTACATAGCTAGGTTTATAAACTAAATTCTTATAATTTTCCGTTACACGACCATTATTCCTTTACTAAGTCTCCAGACGCAAAACCTGAACTTAAAAAACTTCGGTTTCAAAGAGGAAATGTTACAAAGACTGATTTATATCACATAATTCGGTCCTTCCGTCACCCCTCCGCTGCTCACTTTAATACAGTTTGTTTATTATTTTATCTTGGGGTTCCGTATATATTATGTTAGGCCGAAACCCTTATGGAAAACGATGATCTATAAAGTTCTTTGATGGCTATTTTGTAAAATGCAGAATTTATTTCAATGAAAATAATTTTGATCCTTGTTTAATGCATGTTATTTAAAAAAGTTTATAAAATGTAAAGTTGGTACTCTAAACTCTTGGTGGGTACTGTAAGCAGCTATAAATCTACAAATCATAAACAGAATAATGTTATAATATATAGGTACAATAATTCATAATATATAATAGTTATTATACAATATAATTTACATACATTTAATATTTTTCTAATAATTTATAATGACATGTCTTGTGTTGAAAAGAAAATAACCGTTCCACAACCCTTAATACAATTACGTCAATATTTCTGAAAATAAATTATGCGTATTTTGGTTTCCTAAAATACATAATATATCTATCTCATCCTACGGAACTCACCACATAAAGTGTTATTCGCACCTCGCTAAATTATCTGTGCATGTGCACACAGACACAAGCGGATCAAGATGTGTGTGTGTGAGTATGAGAAAAGGTGCAAGAACGTTATAATCGAGTTACGCATTCAAAATTATGTTTAAGGAAGACACTTTACATTCCGGTTTTAAATTAAAGATGTATAGAGATTTTTAGTCTGTGGTTCAATGAGGTCATCTTGGTCAGGTAACATTTTTGTCATGGTAACAGGCAGATACAGTTTTAAAAAAAATGAAAAAAAAAATTTTATATTATAAATCTTATATTTTTTTTTAATTTTAAGCCGAAAAAGTTTTTTCTATACGTCACAAACGTTACATTTGACTTTTAGAAAAGGTACCTACGTCGTAAGAACCTTCTTTCGTCATAAGAACATCCTTTCTGAAACTACTTATAATATAGTTATTTGCTTACTCTATTTAGGGCATATTTCGCCACAACGTTCAAATAAGCCTCAAGTAAGCTACTCATAGCGTCAGTTAATTTAATTTGACATTTCGTGTATGTAAAAATAACGTAAGCTGTCACTTTAACCTTTGAGTAAAGATTGTAAAATGGTCCCTAACTTAGAGGCTCGGAGAGTGTTCATGAAGCACTATACTCGTGTACATAATGTAATTATTCACAGATTACAAATTCCGTCTTGTATTTAAATTAGTTTTTTTTTTATGTGGCAACTTCCCCCAAATATTTTATAATTAACAGCGTGCTCCTATGGAATGGCCAAAACAAATAAATTAAAATGACAATAACATGCATCTGACAGTTTTATAGTTTGGTTATCGTCAGGAAGTCTTAAGGACCCTTGTTTGTAAGCTTTGAAAAGTTTTGTCTTAAGTCGAGATAGAATAGAATGCCAAAACTAGTTTTTACCTTCATGAAAATTGTAAAGGCGTATTCAACAATTTTGTTCAATGACTTAAATGAGTAACAGAATAATATGTATATTACGGGCGAACCACAAATAAATTAATTATATTTGTTAGTTACTATTTTTGATGATTTGGTATGCCTAGGTTGTATATGTTTTTAAACCAAAACAGTGGATTTTCAACCTCCAATTACCTACATAATACATATACCACTGTACCTACCTAATATACGATTTATAGAAACACAGAAAGTAGAGCATAGCCTATTCGACATACAACTAAAATATTTAAATTAATCAATCTTCCTAGTTTATAGGAGAAATTAAAACTTCTTAGCGTTGAAATTGTAGACTTAATTAAAATCAATTTAGTGTTGCGGTTAAACAACATTAGGTATTCAGTAAAATATACATAGGTATTATTTTTCCTCCATTCTACACTTAAAGCTATCCTTTAGCTGTCGACATAGAAAAAACAGTGAAATCCCATCGGATCTGAATGCACTAGACTGTAAAAGTTGAGTTCTCACACTGCAAAAAAACTAAAAAAAGAGGTTTGAAATCGCGCAAAAAATCGGCGTACGAGTACGCTCCGCTGATTGCAAGGGTGCCTTACAATAATCTATTTAAGCAACTCTCTCATTCTAACATTGATTATGTGCATGCAGCTATCTCTGTCACGCTAATTAAAGGCATTACTGACCCGCGAAGGTGAGCTCGATATATTTTAAGTGCGTGAGAAGTGGTTGTTATGATCCTTTGTTTTATTATGAATCGTTGTGAGTGTGCTGAGGCCCTTACATTACTATTTCTATGGTCGGATTGACGTTATAAATTGATTTTGCAATGTGATAAGTAAAACCAACGATTGGCAGAACGTAACTACTTAGTAACGATATAATTAATGGATAGTATTGGAAAGTTATAGTCTCAGAGGCCTTTATTGACCTAGGAATGTGGTAGAAATACATAGGTGGCGTATAAAAACTTATCTTCAAACTCAAAAACCCATAAGGTCCCGGTTTTTCATACTTTTGAAGGAGGGACAAAATTATGGAAATGAACTAACATTCTGATGTAAATTTATTACAGCTTATGTTAAATATTCAGATTAACATGTGGTGTTTAAACGGCAGTTACAAGGTATTTGTGCATCTAAATCAAAATTTGAGATTGAGACGATTATTACAGGACATTAACTTTATGAAATAAAATATTATATTGTTAGATACATTAGTTAAACGCAAATAAGTGATCCTATGACGAAGGAAGTTTAAGGACCATATATTATATACATATATCTATACCTACCACGGCTACTTAGAAAACGTATAGGTAAACTAAAAAACTAAATAGAAAAAGACCCATTATACCCCTTGCCCGTTTTGATGAAAAACTTAAAATATTGATTCGTCAGTTGGAAACAAATATTTATCCAGTCCTAAGTTAACATAGATCTGCATTCTTGGGCCAAAATATACAAAACATAGCCCGAAAAGGGTCGAAAAGGTGACAAAGATACGGTTAGTCCATGATTCGAATGCAGGTAAATCAATGTTTTTGTTGAATAAAAAAACGACATTTATAAAATTAATGATACGTTAAATTTGATAAACGATCGATATAAAATGCATTTTTAAAGTAAGTATTTCACGCCTCAAAAAAAATATCCACAGACGTTATTTCTTCCAGAAATAATTAGTTATAATTTGTACAAAAGAAGTTTAAATAATAATTTTAAATGTTTAAAGATATTTTTTGATTTTTTAAGTTATTTCGTATAACGAAAACACTGTCTTTTTATTATTAAATTACACGCATTAATCTACAAAAATAATATTTTACAGCGTCTTTTTTTCTACTCTACATGAAATTATTACTTTTTACGACTCTATGCTTCTTTTTAGATATAAGCCTTTGCCATTGTCTTAATAAGAAGTACATACGTATATTTTCGCTTCGGTAAATATTCCGATTTTACGGAATTGCGCCCGCGCAGAAATTTTTATTTAGGACATAGGGAGAACTTATTGTTAGACCTTTTAAGGTGCAAACGGAGGTCTTAAGTACTTCCGTTAGTGCGTAAGTCAAGTGCTCTTAGCGAAAGGGGGAGGTCTTAATAAAAAACATAATGGGTTCGTTCCTACCGATTAAAGTTACAAACTACAAATGACTGTAATGAAAAAGAAAATAATAGAAGCGAAGTCAACGGTGTAGAATTTGCAGTGAATATAATTTAAAAGAAAGTTCAGTTTTCTATACTAAATAATATGTTAAAAACTACGTAGTTATGCAGTAAAATCTTTTATTTAAGTTATGATTATATTATATTATTATGGTGTAACACTATCGATATTTAGTTTATAAATCTTATAATTTAATACCAATCTTTCGGATTCGGATGTCAATAAATTTTTGTTCCTCATTCAAAATTTTTTTTTTCTTAAGCAAAGGTAACTTACCGGTAACAGCCGCTCCCGGGTTATACAGAAATCCCTATTCACTGCACAATGGGATGCTCCTGTCACTTTCAATATTCAACTGTCGCACTTAGGCACATTTCGACACGTGTTCCCATAAGTTGATTTAAGATCCAACGTTAATACATAATCACCATTATTTTTATTTTTAATTTATAATCTGTGGATTCATAGTTCGAAACTTTTTAAAACTTCGAAAACGGCGCGCATCGAACTACGTGCTTTCCCGCGCAAAGCTTGTATTCGATTGAATTCAAATAAAGAATAGAACGTACCTGAGACCGGGACCGCGTGACATTTGCCACGTATGTTTTGTTTCTTTTGCTCGTATGTGTTATGCACATGTGTGAGCAGGAAAACAGTCTTCATTGTAAAGTCGGAACGGTCTTAAGGATATGTGGGGGTAGCTCTATCATCTACCGGTGTTTTGTTTTGGCGCCTTATCTCATGAGGTGTAATCTTTGATAACGAGTACTGTCAGTAGTAAGTGCGATTCACAAAAGTATAGATATTATATTGAGTTTTGATCAATAACGTCCTACTAATAAAGCTTATTTATTTATTTAAGTTGATTTATAGCGTTCGTAATTTTTTGGAACGGTAGATAGGTACTTTATATTTGCAATACGTTTACATGACATTACCAACTTACGTACACTTGGGTCTAGAAAGGAGGTTACCTTTAAAAGAGGATACCTTTAAAAATGCATACCTATTTAAATTTTCTTTACAAGAACATGTATTTATAATTTAAATTAACTACATA
>DWBH01000812.1:0-10959 GCA_018230765.1 Ernsta delagoae
GTCCACCATGCGAGGGGTCCTGGGTTCGATTCCCGGCGAGGCAGAAATTTAATTGAGTAAATTTTCTGTTATCGGTCGGGGTGTTTGTGTGTTTGTCTTTGTGTGTGTCCATGGCACCCACGACTCAGGGAATCCTAGTGTGGGGCTGTGAGTGTGAAGCGTTATTTAATATATAATTTATACGTGACACTGTCAGTTTATTAACTTCACCGCGCAGTTGTTGCAATATTGTTCTGATGCCGTTTAGTGCGTTTAATCTCATAATATGGTTTAATTTATACAGTATTTTGATGCGCTATTTCGCTTGGTTTCGCTGTGATGCAGTGCTGCCTATTGCGGCCTTACCTTTAATGAAGAATAACTTTAGGACACATATCGTATAAAAATACAGTATTAAAACCGTAACAACAAACAAAGAAAATTTGAATGTAATATTGAATTTTTAATATTGAGGAATTAAATATAATCTTAGACTAAGATTACGCGACTAAGACAAAGCAAATTTTAAACTAGACAAGACTTACTTCACTTGGTTTATATCCTTTTTTTTTATAATACTAATCCGAGCCTAATTACCTGCTACACACAAGTTTCATACTACAGATATAAGCAAATACCATTTCAAAATTAAAATTATTTTCAGATGTTTTATAACAAATTCATTTTTCCTTATTCATAACTGGTTTTGTCACACGATCACATTTTTGTCGTGTATTTGCATAATTATGACTTATAATTGTACAGGATATTCTGATTATACTTTTACAGGAATTCCTTGTGTGTACAACATGCTGCGGTCGGGTACAGCTATACTCAAGGATATCGCATCAGAAGTACTTGATGTTCGCCGAGTGCAGTAAACGTGTTGCGGAGAAACGCATGCAGAACCCCAGTAATGACACAACCACCATCCTCAATGAGCTGCTGGCCGATGAGATGTGGCTTTCTCAGGTATGTTATGTGTCAAATAAATGCAACTTTATATCAAGCGATCACATGTACACATGTATAAAGATGTCTAAGCACACATCATGCATTCAAATGGGCATCCATCAAATCTGTCTATACTTTGCATATTATTACAATAATCTAGTGATGTTGAACCTCAAAACGAATGTCTCAAAATAGTACGTTACTGCAGCGGTCGGCAAGAGAGGCATTGATTGACGAAGGCACACAACATACGTATGTTCATTAATGCCTAGTTGCAGCCAAGGCTTGTATACTTTTCTCTCTCAAATAATGCACGGAAATTAAAACTAAGTAAAAATTCCGAACTTTTATTTCAAAAATACAATTTTCTCACTAATAAACTGCCTTCTGTGCAAGCCACTTCGAAAAAATTAAACCTTTGATAAGTTACCTCTTCGGTTTCCATGTTGCGGAGTATAAGATCCATTTTTAAATTACACTACAAATATGATTTTATATAGTAATTTATTTGATCGCTAAACACGCTGCTCGACCAGTACTGCAAGTTCGATTTATTATGAAGATTGTCAAAATGTTAACATTTCCAAGCATGTTTGAGAAATACAGTTATTGTGTATGTGTAATGACAACTGTATACTTACTAATACCATTAATGAATGAGATATATATTTTGTTGTTGATCAGTTGTTCCGCGACGTGCGTCACTCGTGGGCGGAGGCGGAGGCGTGGGAGCGGCGCGCGCGCGCCCGCCCGCTCATGTAGCGCTCACCCCCCCCACCACCACCACCACCACCACCACCTGCCCGCCCTCCCCTCTATGCCTCATTCTCGTCTCTACGGTGCAAGCTGCTAAGTGTCACTTGTATTTTATCTTTATTTTATTATTTCTAGCATTTAATTCGTTTTTTACAATGACAGGATGTATTCAGGTTTAGCTTAACAAGTCCCGGATCGTTCACTGATTTTCTCGAATATGAGAATTTTTCTTGGCTGTTACTTAGTATCAGATGTTGCTGTTGTGTTTATATTTTACATTTATACTTTTGGTGCCATTTTTGCTTGCAAAAATAACTCTTATGTAATAGTTTTTAATAAAACTGTGGAGCTTAAGGTGTGCTTTTTCATCTAGTGGTTTTACTCTTATTTTCTCTCTCTGAAGTTATATATCATTCAAAATAAGTAATGTAAAATAACGTTCAACTCTTAAAAATTATGTAGTGGTAGTTTAATAATATCATTAGTGCCTTAAATGCGTGATCCATCGTACTATCGATAACTACGCCGACGAAATTTTTCATAGTATAAACAACAATTTCAGAAAACTTCTTTTCGCTGGAACATTATTATCTTTACTATTCTGTAAAGTTAACAGTTAAATCAATTGTGAATAAAATGACAGGAAAAATATTATTGGTTTTTAAAGAGTACATTCTTCATTCGTTCTTTCGTTTGTTTATTCATTGTATTTATTTATTTTTACGTGAATGCTACATATTAATATATCTTACTGATAATATTCCATCAATGATGTTTTTTTTTATTAAAAGGATGTGTCGTATTCTATTATAATATGTCCTGTTAATATAAACTCGTGCTGTTCTGAAAATTTCCTACTTGAATTAATTTAATCTTATGTCCTGAGTAGGATTATAGTGTTAATAATAACCTCTGTAAGCTATTTAAATAATAAAATACATTTACAATACCGGTTAAATACCAGCTAAATTTTTAATTTAAAATACTATTACAAAAAAAGTTGATATTAATCTTTAAATCAAAAGAACAAATTTTATTGTTAATTCTTCATAGATTACTTTTTGACATAATTTTACTGTAATTCATAGGGAGAATCCGACAGGTTCTAATACTGACAATTTTAAGTACCTACTTTATTAGAATTCATTTGTCAATAAGAGCAATTATTTTATCACACCGGACCTTATCATTTTTATTCAAACAATAGGTAAGCAGTTGTAATCATGTTAGGGCTTTAAGATTTAAAAAATGAAAGTTACCTGTTTTGCAAAAATTGAATCCAAATTAAGTTCTTACTGTGATGTCAAGATTTAACACACCTTTACACACGCATAGCCTTTATTACTATTACTATTAGAAAAAATAAAGTAAAACCACTAGCAACAAAATACGTAAATTTCGTTATTTTTACCAGTAGGTACCCCTAGATAGAGCCTTGATAGTTTAGCAAACCAATATCGAGTATCACTAACCTCATACTTGTGAAAAGTAATATTTGTACAAGCAAAAGAGCAATGAATAGTATCAACTTTTGGTCCATCCGACTCCGAGTAGCAGCTCGAGTAGTAGTAGTACTCACTAGGGGCGCTGCTACTTGATGTATGGAAGAAACACGTAAACTATCGAAACTCGTTCTCGGGACACAGTTGTTTAGTTAAGTGACACCTTTATTTCATATATAAGGTCTAAATAAAATTAGCTTTGTAAATAATATAAAGTATGCAAAGCCGGTCCTATATATATTATATTACTATAATGAGTTTATGTAGACTTGTAATTTACTACAAGCATTATACCTTTTAGTTAAGAAAACGCACATTTTGTTTCATCCTTATGCTTTAACTTAAAATTTATATTATTTACAAATGACCAATATTTGGTCACAATGACTGTGAATACTATATAACGTTACTAAATCTTTGAATAACTGGGCCTATAGCAAATAGGTTGTTCTCAATGTAAAATATAATAAGAATCGTCAATAAATACTTGTTTTATACTAATTAAAATAACATCACAAATATAAATTTGTTTATTGTAAATATTTTTGTGGTTTTTGTGAATCGTGCAATGCTGTTCGGGAACAATATTGGGCAAGGGAAATATGTGATTTAAAGAAATCATTGTAATTTTAGTTCCTTTGAAGTAAAATTTTTACTTGGAGAAAGTGATTTTTTGTTATAACTTTAACCTTGTTTCTTAATCTCATACAAATATAATAATAAAAAGGATTTATAAAATACTGGAAATTCCTATGTGTCAGTTAAAATTAATATCTTTCTATCATTTAGTTATATATATGCATGTAGACTTAATTTTATACATGTTAATTTATGTTTATTTATTTATTTTTTCTGATATATAAAAATGCAAGGGATCTTTTTGTTTATAAGAAAGAAAATTGTAATGGTTTATTATTATCACAAGTGCTTTAAGGCTACTAATGACAATTCTGTCCTGAATGCATTAATTACACTTAGGAATCTGTATCACTTCACCTAAGTGAAGAACTGTTATCTTTGTTATGCTGAATGAAGTTATTTTTACATTTTACTTAAAAATTGACAATATAAAACATAGGAACCTTTTATAAAATAAGGGTCAGAAATACGCTACATAATCCCACTATAACAGTTTAAACTTTTGGTAGTTCGTTTAAAATTAATGTGTTGACGTGTGGTATGCGTCGACACGCTAAATTCTAATTGCGGTGGAAAGGAGAATGTGCTTAATAATGTAATTTTTTTTATGAAAAGCAATTTGTTTGACAACTGATTGATCTGATGAAATGACCACTTTTCGCATTCTACTTTGGTACCTTCAACTACCTGCCTTCAAGAATATCTTGAAAAAAATTTTACAATCTCGCGTACCTATATAATCTTATATATTTTTGCTAAATTATATAAAACCGATCCACGAACATGCTCAAGTAATCCTGAATTAACCATCACAAAAGGTAAAAATGCAAAAATCTAAATGTTAAAATGTATAAACCTCGGCACGAAAGTCTAGCACGAAACGAAAAGTGATGGAAGTCTGGAGCTAGCATGGCTTATTTAGCGCAGTTATCTTTTTAATTAACTAAACAATAATTCTTGCTATTACTCTTGCTATTATTTTTGATTTACAATGATTTAATTCAATATACTTATTTCATGTACCACTGGGATGTATATAGGTACCTAAATTATAGAATTACACTATAATTTTTTTTTAAATAATCACGGACATTAGTCTTACTAATCCCAGAAAAAACGGGCTATAAAGAATGATATGCATATGACGTCGATTTAAAACACAAAAGTTGGCATATGCTAGAAAAAAAATACGGTATAAAACCACTTAATGAACCATAGCCTAATCACATTCCTGCAGCATTTTAGCTGGGTACACCGAAGCGAACTGTATAATAATTTTTTATGAGTATTTTTAATGAACAAAATATGATATTATATTTGTATGCTAAGTACACATTAATATAGAAAATATTTTGTATAATTGCTTTGGGTTGTATTTAGGTTATAGTGTATTAACTTGATAAACATACTAGATTATAATGGTAGATAAGTACCTACGCAGTAAGTAGTATTGTAAAATTCATAGTTCTGCCTAATAAAGTAAAGAACTATATTTTGTTCGGCTAGAACAATACAAATTGTTTTGACATAATTTCTTATTATACGACATTAAAATATGTGGTAATTTTATTTTGGCCATTTCTTCTCAGATTCTGGAAAAAAATTCTGTTTACCTATCTGTAAAACCATGTGCCTATGTTGTGGGTATTTAATTTTGATTTACAATGATATTCAAGTCAATATTATTTGGATCGGGTTAAATTTTATAGGAATTTTAATATTTCGTTCTCACACTTAATACCAAAAAAACTCTTAAAACTACAAGTAATGCCAAACTTTCCAAAGAACGTTCTGCAAACATTTGAAATAACGTAGAAAGTTCTCAACATGTTTGTGCTGAATGGCGTGAACTTTCCAGTTTTCGTGACTTATTTGGGATTAATTGCAATTTGCCAATTTGGGTTCGTTTGACCCGCTGCTACAAACTGATAGCCAAGAATTTATTCTGGTACACACATTTAAAGTTTACACATTTACTGCTGCTTGAATTTTAAGCTAGATGTAAATTTTTATTGAAATAAAGTATTAGAAGTTATTTGGATCTTATCATTAAAATTAAAAGGCAGTAGTAATCAGAGAATACTTTAATTTGCTTGCACACAGCCTCTATTGAGTACAATGTAAAAAAATCAGGAGGTTGTCTGATCAAATAAAAAAATATTAAGACAACTGACAAAAATTTCAAGACATGCTGCTTAATAGAATTTGAATCGAATTAAAATATTTTAAAAATTACTTTCATACATAGCACAATATTAATAATGGCGGATCGTACAAATAATAAAAAGAGATGGTGATCCATTAAAATCAGTCCAATTATTTAAAAGCAAACTTAATTGTAATGGTTAAAGAAAACAATATATGTATATAGAATATCTTAACACATATAATTACCACTTTAAACCAACTGTATTAAAAGTATAAAGTTTAGAGATTTGGGAAGGTCCCAGTAATGTGCACAACTCCTGTACTTTAGTTATCACGAGGACGAGGCCCGCACAGGCCGAGTAACGGGCGACGGCACCAAGGGCTCTAAACACCACGTCACATTAATTTGTCACTTATGTGACATAACCTATACAAGGATCTAGAGTAACTTATAATAATTGCATATATCATACATCTAAATTCAAGTAACTTATTTTTTCTTCAGTTTCAAGTTTTATAATTTTACTTTTTTTTTAGTTTTTTTTTGTTTATTTCTTTTTTACCATAATCTCTTCTATGTTGTTTCCACAGCGCGTTGTTGCCGGTGAAATTTGCCTTCCACGAATGATTTTAAGTCTGTTAATAATGCATAAAGTCACTGGTTTAATACTTTTTTTTGCCAAATATTATTCAGCATTCTCTTGCTTGCGAGAATACTGTTGAGTGCGAGGCACACGAGCGCCCCTGGAGCCTCCGCGGGGTCCTCCCCGGCCACGGCTCTTGAAGCCCCCTTGGTAGCTTTGATTATTGTTATCATTGTATCTTTCGCGCCCTCCATTCTCACTTTGATGATGGTTATCGCCAGTATCTCCATTACCATGATATCCATCATTGTTTCCCCTGTTCTGGTATCTATCTTTGTCGTGTTTGTTTTGGTAGCTATCATTGTACTGTCTGTTTTGATAGCCCTCCTTGTTCCCTCTGTTTTGATATTCACCAGTATGCCTGTTATGGTACCCATCACTGTTCTGCCTATTCTGATAAGACCCACGTCCGCGGTATCCATTGGGTGCGCCCCTTCCACCTCCACGTCCTCCGTAACGCCTGAATCTATTCTGTCCATCTCCTTGTCCTTGAGTTCTGCGTTCGCCTGCATCGTCACGTTCAGGGCTTCGACTTTCCTTCCATTCATCATCAGCTTTATCTTCCACTGGAGTACTTACTTTTTGTTCTTCTGGTGGATTTGGTTGTGTTTCAATGGCAGGCTGTGGTATGGGTTGGGGTGGGTGCTGCACTGCAGGTGGTGGGGTAGCTTGTGCATTAACGTGAGGTGGCTGTGGGTGCGGCGGCAGCTGTGTGGGCATTGGTACGGCGGCATACCCGGGGTGATCCGGGTGAGGAGCAAAATGTGGCTGTGGTGGAAGAGGAATCGACCCAGGCTCAGGCACGCGACCTCCAGGAATCTGAACAAAATGCTGATTGGTAAATGTTTGCGATGGAATAGGAGCTGGCGGCGATGGCTGATTTAGAATAGGCGGAGGTTGAGGTGTACCTACTGGACTGTCAATCTCAGATTCTTGCAAGAAGAAAAAATTTTGAGAGCCAATGACCTCAGATATTGGTCTCTGTTGTGGATATTGCTGAGAAAAATATGCATGTTCAACCTCCTGCAATGTGATGGGTGATAGTGGCAATAGAGGATAAGCAGGTGCAGGAACAACTGTAGGTGCCGGGGGCGCAGGTATCGCCACAGGGGGAACATACACTGGGACAGCTTCTACCTCCTCCAATTCTGGAGTCACCTCTTGAGAATCTTCTTCTGCAGGTACTTCTTCAGTTTCAGGGGCAACTTCCTCAGATTTATCAAAATATCCACATTCATGTACTGTTAAAATAATTTCTCTGATATGTGCATAAGTTGTACCCAGGATTTCTTTTGGCTTTCCATCAATAATAGCATACAAATGTTCAGCAGCTTTGTTTGTATGTGCATGGAAGCCAGGCTGACCTTCCTCATTAAGTTCATGTTTTGGTGTCACTTCTGGATACCTGTCAATAATTTTTAAGAATTAAAACTTTTTATTTATCTATCCAACATTATATAACATTCTACTATTATAGTATAATATTCTGAATTTTGGATTTGATATTTTGGAATAGTTTGAAAGGAAGATGAACACATTACACTAGTGATAACAATGTAATGCATCAGAATTTAACCAGTATAGTCTGATTCATGAGAAGTATATAACATAAACGAAGATTAACCAAGCAAATACAAATATAGAAATACACTTAATATATTCATGTTTCTGATGATGATAAAAAAATTATTTAAAATTGTCATCTGAATAAGCCTAACATTCTATACTTAATACTCACAGATCATCAAGTATTTTCAAGTCTTCTTCAGACAACTTAGCAGCACCATTTGTGCCATTAAGAAAGTCTTCCCTTGCTTCTGAATTTCCCATTTGCATAAGACAATCCAAAATAAGGAGTACCTCTCTAATTTTGCTAGTATCTGCTGCATAGCGCACCCATGCATCCTGCAAAGGAAATATTTAATAAATTAATCATGGGATCTAGATGACTAATATTCTTGAATGAATACTAGATAATACTTATTAATTTTAAATATAGAAGTCACCAAACAATAATCTATAACTAAGAAAAAGCATAACATTATGAATAAGATAAAGAAAAAAAACAATATTATAAATAGCACACTGTCTTATCAGCAAGGATTACCTATAAAATACTCTCAGAATTTATTTTTAAAATAACAACAACAAAAATGATAATTAAGTGGATGTCATGTGCAACCGTAACCTACCTACCTAATTATTGTGGGTTGGTGTTTTTACTCAGTGGGGGACTTCGCATCCCGATCCCATCTATCGGGGGGCTCCGCCCCCCATACCCCCTTCCCCTATTATGTCACGTATATTATGAAAGCAATGCACAGTGAATTCACAGTGAGCGCAAAGGTTGGAATTTTTTTTCAAGATTTTGATTATTTTTTTTAGCCAAAAAAAGTAATCCATCATATAAGCCATCATATATATCCATCCAGTAAGCCATCATAACAATATTAGTTATGATGTTTACAGATCATAACGCAACTGTAAAAAATATCACCCGCTCAATCAATCACTGGTGGCGCGATACGGAATATTTAACGAACTTTTTATGATGAGTATAAAATGCTGCTACAGAAGAAACAAAAATATTAATAAAAAATTGTATCATGAATCGGAGTATTTTAAATATTTCCAAACTTACAAATTTGATGAAACAATAAGCCAACTTCGAAACAAAACCTTTTCTGATGGCAATATAGCTAGTATTTGTGGTCATCTTTATAACTTTACATACCTACTTTAAGAAATCTTCTGTTTGTGTTCTGTTAGTGGTAAATTTCCTAAATTGTTGGCCAATTTTGATGAAACTTTGTAGAAGTGTTAAGTGTGTTCAAGAATGGTTTAGATTAAATAAAAGACTACCAATTGTTTTATTTAGAAATGCATATTCATCAGAAAATTCACCAAAGATGTCATAAAAAAACTCTTAGGTAATATGGAGGTTGCTGATTTAGCTGGTTAAATATAAATAAGCATTTATTTACCTTTTTAGCTTGTTTCTTAGCTTCACGTTCAGCAGAAACAGCTATGGAAGATACTTGCTTGGACAAATCCCTGGCAAACTCCAATGTTTGTGCTACTTCATCATATTTAGCAACTGCTACTTTCTGGTCGCTGTTTAGCTCCTTGCCAGCTTTTTGCAAATCACGGTAAGATGTTAATTTACTCTGAAATTTAAAAGGTTTATGTGTTTTTAAGTTTCTGGCTTCAGAACAGTTAATGAATACTATTTCAAAATAATCACCTATCATAAACCACTGTTTCTTCAATTTTTAAAACTTTAACATGGTCAATATTAAAATTGATATTGTTTTACTGATTTAAGCAAACACCCTGCATTTTGCTAACTCCACTTTAACTTTTAACTGTTTAACGAAGTCCAAATTCAAGAGTAGGTACTTACTACAGTGATATATATTAAGATTAACTAAGCAAATAGGCTAAGTTATTGTTTATGATTTTTATAATATGTACTACAATATCAGATGAATTAGGAACAAACAGGGCTAGTTTAAAAAAAACAGACAAATCTTGATGAAAAACTCAGCCACTAAAAAGTAATATTCTGACTCATTCATAGCATAACACTTATACCTACCTACTATAATAAAAGGATAGTAATAATAATATTACGCATGACTATTATTATCTTATTAATTCATTTTTAAATCAACTACTACTAAAAATTTTGTTATAAAAATTCGGGCGTTACTTCAAAGAAACATTGCTGTTGCTGTTTGCTGACCACATGTATAAAAATGGCGTCAGCGAATGTGCACAACTTTATTTACGTACTTTTAGGACAATTGATACTAACAGAGCAGTATAAGAACTAGAGCAGAAGGATAGGTATTTCATGTTAAGTATATTGCTTCTAAATAAAGAGAAATAATTTAAGAAAAATAATACGAAAACGTTCAACGCATTGTTTGTAACAAGCTGGAAAAATAGTCGGCCTTACCTTTCTTTTCTCCAAATTACGAATTTTATGCTCAAGAATGGTTATAATTTGTCGGATAGGTGAATTATCAACCACCTCCGAAGAGGCTGGTTTTTCAGACTTTGCATTCGCAGCTGAAGGCATCCTTCACAGGCAACAACTTCGTCTGAAGGAATATGGATGTTAGCTGGTTTGTGGATTGGTTGATTGGATATTGGATTGGATCATTGGATGATACAATGACATAGTATCTCTATACTAGTCTGTGGTTGGATGGTTGGTTGTGGTTGGTATGGTAGGATATAGATCATAGAGCATTGCACCTTTTTTTATTTACGTATTGTCTAGTTACTACTCTCTACTAGTTATTACTAGACTCTAGTACATCTAAGTAGTC
>DWBH01000813.1:0-10959 GCA_018230765.1 Ernsta delagoae
TTATACGCATGTAGTAAAAAACGGTTATTTCAATATTACAAACAAACCCACCAATTTTATATATTAGTATGATTTTGATAAACAGTGTGCAATTGTTTAAACTAAACATACAGATAACGTTGACAACGTTGAGGTTTTTGCTGTTGTTGGATTTTATAATTATGTTTAGCAGCATAAGTACTCCTAGATTGAGAAATTTATGCATTCTCAATTTACGTCACATTTTTATCAGCGATGTACTATCTATGCTGTGTACTTTATTTATGCTATTTAATAAATAGATAAATCACAAAACTAAATGCAACAATGCAGGTCCAGTTCATCAGACAAGCATTTTATCTCTTCAATCTTACTAAGACCATACAAGAAAAATAATATAAACTAGTTACCAATTAACTGATTGTATATGGGCACGAAGAGGTTGATAGCACGTCCAGCGATGAGTGCCATAATGCATATAAGGACGTATATTTGGAGGCAGAAGCTCTTCTTGGGCCAAAGGAACGGCAGCAGGGTGCGCAGCTTGCTAAACACATTGCGAAATGTCGATCTATTGTCATCCTGTAAGAAAAAATAATATTATGTTGTTTCCAAATAATATTTTTGTGTATTTTTAACCATGTTCGACATTCAATGTTATGTAAGATATATTATGTAAGATGATAGCAACCGCATCTTGTAAAAGCGCATGTAGACTGATGTATACGGACAAAATTAAATAATACTAAGTTTGTCAATAAAGCTCATAATATGCTTAATTTACATTTTATTTTGAACGTGAATCGACAAATAAATCGCTATCTCTTCATAGTAATCAGGTGTAGTAGAGCAGAACTACAACCCATTTATCGCACCGGTTACAATAGTAAACATTACCTTGACATATAAATCCATTACAATAAATTACATACAAGTAGTAAATAAAAGTGATTGCACAGAATACGTTATTAACATAATACAAGTAGGGTGTCACGTATGCCATGTATATTTTATGTATTTTAAAGTGTAATACACCTTTTTAATTTCGTTATCTCCCATTCTTGCAATAATATGATTTTGATATGGATATGACATCTTAACCTAACGATCTGCTATAATAAATATCAGTTGAACTGATAGCTGACAAAGTTTATGACATAATAATTTATCTTAAAAAGTTAACATTAAACCTCATTGGTATAGGTTTTAAAAATCAGAACCAAACTTATACATTATGGCCCGTGATAATAATAGAGTAAGATCCCAGAGCGATCAGACGTAACTTATTTTCACATGGATGAAACCTTAGGTTCGTAGTAGTGCCTCATGTACTTAGAATACCTGTGTGTTTGTAGAACTTGCCGAGTGACACCTGGTCAGTCAATAGGTATGTCATATATTATAACAATGTATTTTGCGAGCGTAGACTTGATGATATTCAGACGAGTACATGTTATGTATGGACATACACACACATAAAAAAATATTTTATACTTTATTTCGAGCTGCATAATTCATTCCCCACAGTAAGGAAAGGCCTCGATTAAAATTCATGGTCTATCAGATTTTGTGTTACCTAGAGTATAAAAAGGTAATACATAAAAATAATACATATTTTTACATCTTATACGTACCCTCGGCGGTATATTTCTTCGATTTCCATCTTCAGAATCAAGATATTCAAATTGGTGCATAATGCCCGGTGCCTTCATGCCGAGAATAAACATGATCATGCAGGACACGTAGCGGCCGACAAACAGTGACATTTCTAGGCGATCTTGAAGACTGAAAACATGATAACATTTTTCTAAGTTTACAGTAAAGAGCCTTTTAAAAATGTTTATTTATAGTGAATAATAAAATTCAATAATGTATAATATCTATTGTATAGTTTTAGGACAAAATACTTACTTCCTTAAATGCCACCACCACCCTTCTTTGTTTAGATTCAAAAAGGAAAGATTTTCCGATACAAATATCAATGCCCAGAAGACAAGCAGGACAAAGCCATGACCTCTCGGCGGTAGTGAGGGCAGCAGGTAACGCCTTTCAATGACCGCAAGGTAGGCCGATAGTGGAAACACCACAAGATTTGTTACTAAAGCTAGTATCTGAAAAAATAAATCACAATTACTCACAATTGTTTTTTATTGTCTTTAAACATAAATGCATGATTTGGTTGACTTCACATGATGAATTATGGTATGTAAGTAATTCAGCAGTTAAGTTTTGTACAAAATAACATAATAAATATAATGATATACTCATTATGTATTGTTTATGTTAATTTGATATAAAGCTAAATTCTCACCATATAACCATAAATATGTCCTCCCTTAAACACAAAAGCTTGCAAGAGGAATCTTATCACAGCCAACACAGGTACAAACAAAGTAAACATTAGTTGTACTGTGAACAGTGGCGATGATCGCACATCAACAACTTCAGTTGCATATCTGAAAGTAAATAATAATATTTCAACTTCTGTGTTTATTTTAAGGGCCTGTTTCTCCACATTCAAACAAACTCCTAACAGGTTTGATTTATTGATTTATGCAATCTAGTGACTTTAATTTGCCTTGCCTTCACCTTGCAACTGTCTGCCTGTCATTAGATGTTGATCTTAAAGACTTTGCCAACTTTCTCAGTTTGAGTACCTTCTGAAGAGCTGATATAAATTCCTATTTTGAGTAATTTTTCATAAACATATACATACATAAGTACTACTAGTTACTTAATACAGTCATGGATACTTGAAGTAAAAATTGAATGGCTTCCATAATATGTTTTTTAATATTGTTATTTCATTAGAATCAAGCCCTACTTGAGAATCACATTAAAGAAAAAAAACTTATTTTTTACCTGTGCTTAAACATTCTTCATATTTTTAAAGAATCTTACAAATATAGATAATATCATTTGAAATACCATTAAGAAGAAGATATTGATAGAATATGGCCTTTGACACAAACCAATAAGGTGCTATTGTGCAATTATCATTAAACAGTATTTCTGTTCATAAGCAAATGATTAGCTCAAGTAGGTACATGGTTACACCAAATTAGCATAAAATTTTTAAGGCTTAAGATAATGATATTTAACAACCTGTGTGGGGTTTTTGATTCCCCATGGCCCCATGGGACAATAATTTAAATGTTTGAGTGTTTGAATAATTGTTTTTAAGAGAATCCATTTCACTTACGACACAGGGAATCTTAGTGTGGGGCAACAAGAGTGAAACATTATTATTATAATTTATTTAAATAATTATTACAAGCATAAAATTAATAGACAATACACTTACCTTTTATACATTATAATTTGGATCATACCAAATCCAAGAAGAAATCCACCAACAAATACAGCAGATGCTGTCTCCATAAAACATTGTGATATTCCATGATCCACCCATATTTCACCTAAAGTTATGTTTGGTGGACAGTATTCCATTTTGTTATTTAAAACCTAAAAAAGCAAAACAAACCACTAAAATGACCAAGACTGTACAATGGTTTGAAAGAGGGATGAAAATATGAGCTACAAAATTATGTTACCAATGTTTTTAATATTTCATGCAATATTTGCTAAATCACTGTCACACTTATATGCGACTTGCTAAAACTAAAGCATCGCCAATAAAAAATATTATAATCATTCACTGTTTCGCGACGTAAGGTTGGTGAATATTGTATTATAATATACCTAATATGAATTATGAAACAGGTTGACTGGACGCTATGTTACAACCGCGCACCGGTGCGGACAACAGAAAAACCTTATCAAAACTCTGCAATCATGCTATCAATTACGTGAACGTCCACACCACAGTGTTGCTAACCATTCACGAATTAAGATTCTAAATATTCAAATCCCAAGCTGAGCTGCGTCGCAATAATAATTTTTTTGTGGTTTACGATTTACGACTCAAGACAAGACACACATTTTATATTAAATTGACTGACAATGACAGGAGGGTGACAAATAACAGATGACCAAAGTGACAGTGACAGTGAGAATTTGACGATTTGACTTAACTGACATAGACAACCGTTCGCACGTACTTCTGTGGGCCATAAACCTAGAGGCCTTTGTGCACCTCATTTACAATACACCCTTCGGGGTGAGGCGAAGCGAGGCCGAGGTGTACGAGGTTAGAGTGCAAAACAGACAAACGATTCTCTGCCTGCTAATATAATGATTATGATAAAACGTGTTATAATAGGTTCTTAAACAAATTAAAATTAAGAATGACTGTATTAATACATGACTGTATAAGTGATTGCAAATAATTAACGAATATATTAAAGGATGAAATGAAACATAAATTTTATAAAACAACTTTATGGATAAGCGATATAATAGATTGAAATCACAGAATCCAAAGCCAGTAAAGTGTTTTTAAAAAGTATACATCTTTTTGTGTGTGTTGGGGGCGACGCACGGTCACGTCCGTGATTCTATTCTACGTCCTACCTACGTCTTTTACATTCACACTGTAAAAATTTATACTTGTGTGGTAAACTGAATGACGACGGGGAGCAGCACTAGCAGTAGAGCAGCCAAAGAGTATATAAACCACCACATGAAAGAGTGAGAGCAGCGAACTGCACTGCTTTTGGTGTGCTTTATAGCATGTATATGTATAGTTATTTATGTGTACCTACTATATGTATATTTGAGATGATTAGTGTGGTGAACTGACGACTGACCTAAAGTAAAGTGACGGAACGCAGATGAGCGATGGTGGATCGTACTTTTCGATGTTGGCCTTTCTATTGACAAGTTCATTAGTTGTATTAGGCCGTGATAGCTTAACGTTCCCCGTTATGATAAATAGTCGTTGTAGGATCGTATATCCCTATGTATTTCTCATACTATTATGAATATGGAAATGTGTCAAACCCCATCAACAACAAATGGTCAAATGAACCAGTGAATAGTCGTCATGTGAAAAAGGTTATGACTATCAGTGGGAAATAAACTTGTGATACCGTCGTGGTAGTGTGGTGGACGAGTGTTTCATTATTTACTGGTGGAAGTGATAAAATCAGACTCAAAATGGCGGACCTCGAAGCTGTGCTGGCCGACGTCAGCTATTTGATGGCAATGGAGAAGTCCAAGTGCACTCCAGCAGCACGGGCGAGCAAAAAGATAGTATTACCGGACCCAAGGTATTATCCCTCGACAATTCGTATGCTCCAATTGCCCCTCTCCATACCTCTCCATAGGCTGAAGTTAATGTTTACAGAAAGAAACGTGAAGTTAGATGTTTACAAAATTGATTTGAATATATTGAAAAGAAGAGTAAAGTTGGGTTACTTACTTAAAATGTTGCTGCAAAAGTATTATACTATTTAAACATACCTAGATGGTAATGTTGATTTATTATATTAAATTACTTTTAATGTTAAAAAATAGTAATGTATAATGTAAACAGATTGTACTGGTACATTGACCTTACTTAACACAACATTCTGTCTTTTTTTTAGATTTTGTTTATTTTGTGTTAATTGGGTCAACAAGGGCGTTGTAAACTCAATAACAACAAATAAATTAATGATTTGCTGATAAAATTTTAAAAATTACAATGATCTTCTTGAATTTCTTTTAGTTATCAACAATATAATATAATTTTTTGCAGCTGGTGAATACTGTGTCAGAAAAAGGCGCAAAATTGAAATATCACTCCAGTGAATGCATAACTTGTATTAGCGCAGTAGTTTCTTAGTGGGTCACGAAAAAGTTACTGATATGTTCCGCCTAAAAATATAGTCAAATGACTGATATAATTCGGCTTTTTTCACATTTTGTAAAATTGTTCAAAAGCAGATAAGTGGTTACCAACTGCTGTTCAGGGGTATTGCAAACGCAACAGCGATATATATAACATAATTATAATATATGTAGATATATAGGTATTTGGTATTATATTACATTGCAAATATCTGTAATTGTAAAATAAACTATACAGAGCTGACATTTAGTACATTTTTAGTGATATTGATCATCACAAAATGTATAATATTTTTTATTTATCTCTACTGCCAACTTATTTACCCATGATGCAGAGTTAGGCAGATTAATGAATCAGAAACTAGTAGAGTAACACCTAAAGAAGCAGATAAATTACCTGTTACTAATAAATAAGAAAGATATATTCCCAGTTGCCTCCATGTTGATTGCCCCCGGGTGGCAATCGGGAATGGTGTGTGGTACTCTTTATTATCATGTGTAAATTATCTTATCTGTCCATGGAGTATTCTATCCAGTTATAGGGCAAATCGGAAAGGGGAAAGAACAAATAAATAGCCCCTTGTTTTTTGGGCATTCTATATTGTGTATATTAATGCATTTGTAGCATATTGTAATTTGAATATTTTTTTAGTATATTTAAAGTTACACTCCAATATATTACTTTATGTTTGTCCAATTAAATTTTTATGTTCTAAAACTTTGTTCAGTATGACTATATGAGCATATATGGTGCTGGAATGTGCGGGTCCCCTTGGAGCTGGGGCTAAGATTTGTATATCTTAATTTTTTTTGTTTATACTTGTCCCTATCTCAGATCTACCAGGCCCATCAGGCTCAGTTTGACCTTGCTTAATTTTATGATTGGGTAAAGAAGTACTGAAGTACCTACTTAAATTATTCAATTATTTATTAAAAAACTCTGTAACGCCTATTAAAAATATCACTTAAGGATATGGAAAATAGATGTTGAACGATTCTCAGACCTACTCAATACGCTCACTAAATTTCATGAGAATTGGTCAAGCCGTTTCGGAGGAGTATGGGAACGAAAACTGTGACATGAGAATTTTATATATAAGATTAAACTAACAAGACCTAAGTACTTATTAGGCTTTTAAATTGTAGATAAAACAACATTTTTGAGAAAAATATAAGAAGTTCTATATGTCAAACTATACTAAAATGCATGTTGTTAATAAATTTATGTCTTTCTTCAATTATATAAAAAAAATTTAGTATCAAAAATTACATGGTTACATTATGGCTACATAATGGTTTTACATACATATGCAACAATTTATGTGATGAATAAAGATCAAATAGTTGCGTTTAATGCAATTAGTTTTTAATAATTAGTTTAGGTTCTAATACTAATTGACGTAAAGACATAGACAAACACATAACAATAGAGGTAAGCACAACAATAGAATAGAATAATATCATTATTAAGTAGATTCCTTTCTACACATAATAAGTATAGGTAAATAGTCAACACTGCAGTAGTTACTATTGTTCAAAAAAAGAACTGAAAAAAAAGTTTTGTCCTTTCGCCTCCAAAATTTTTTTTTTTAAATATCTTTTGTTGTAATACCTATTCATATTATATATGCGTCTAATTTAATTCAAAGCTCTTAGGAAAGCGTATTCGTCGGACGCAATGAAGTTCCCACAAACGTGAGTAATACGAGCAAGATCGTTTGCTGCGGCTTTGTGAAATCGGGGTAAATACCGAAGTAAAATCTCATGAGATAATAATCATGCTACGTGTAGGTTGTTGGTATTGTAATTATGCAGGGTGTACCGTAAATTTCACGCTAGGTTGTAAGTGGAGGTACCTAGAATAGATTGACTTGAGGCTGATCACTATGACCAACATCACCTTAGTAAGATTTATCATGATTGTGTTGTTTTTGGAAAATCTCCACTTCTTTGTTCGAATTGGTATACCTACTACCAAATTGGTCTCATTTCCACCAGGTCAGGGTCTCATGACGGGATCCTGGGGAAATCAAAGACAAGCCTCAAGGCAGATACAGTTTGTCACAAATTGCATTTAACTAGTACGAAATAAGAGAACATTGTACGGTATAATATTTCACCTTTTTTGTATTGTTCTATTGCTCTAAATAGGCATGTCCATGAATGTAGGTATCTGTATCTACCTACGCAGCCGGAGTTTAGATTTAAAAATTTTCGATTCAAAGAGAACTCAGCATTATGAAAAAATTACCCATGCAAAACTGGTGTTTGTTTGTACGTTTATTCATTGTAGTCGCACAGAAAATAACTGCTGAATTTCTGGCACAGTACCTATTCAAAATGCTGAATGAAGGTATTCCGCCTCTGGTCGTGATACTATTTCCTTTGAACTTCACAGGAACAATACCCGAGGTTTAAATAGGAGAATGACAGAGTTTATAATTACCTTCATAAACCATTCATAATTCTGCCATGAATATGCTTCAATGCTGTGTCGTAAATATTGGTAGAAATATCCAAGGAGTATACATAATATAATCCTCATGTTCATACCCTCTTAATTCATCATTATATTGTCGTAATGGCTTTAATACATAGGCAGTTATCGGTAAATATTAAGATTACAGTTCGAATCTATGCATTACTACTACGGCTTAAAGAACGGTAAGCAATAAACCAATTGTCCATAATTGTCTTACATAGCGTTTGCTTCGCTCACGTCAAAATTGTAATTAATTAATTGACTAGTCGAAACACAGTAGGGCGCACAAGACGGGCAATAACCGAGGTATTAGGAATGTAGAAGCTATTTGAACCATTTTCCGTTCGACACATAAATTTTCCTTCTGCTGATTGTTAATGAATCAACACTCGCAGTGTCGTAAGTAAGGTGTGTAAGTGGTAATGTTTATCTAACACCATGCGAATAACGTGTGGCCCCGTTACCCTCCCCGTTGTAGCGTGATTGGGTATTATAAATAGACATTGAAAATATCTATGGAAATTAAAATGTTTGCTATGGGAAGGCGGGAGACCGCTGCGCATCAAATTCGTGAATCTCTCTAGTTGTCTAGATGTTTTAAGTTGACTATTTAAGGCCTAGGGGTTTACTTTTACAAGTTACGAACTTTAGTCAAATTAACTAGGAGTTGAACTAAGACATTCGGAACTTGTATTTAAAACTTAAACCTATTTGAAGCTTTCAAAGATGGTGAAATAGACTCTTTTGTAGTTTTGGTTTTTCATACAAAATAAAATACATATAGATGGTAACTAGGTACAATTAGGTATAATAGGTACACTAGGTATAATCAGGTAGTTCGAATAGAGGCATTAATTAACGCTGAATACGATGATTAAATAGTAGCTAAGTAGCAAGCTCGATAGTTTTCTAAGCTTATGATGTGAAAGAAAGTGTGTCTAACATTTATCAGTTTATCACCAAAACGTAAATATTAATTTTATCGACTGAAATCCAATACCATGTCTGTGTTAGTGCTGATGTAAAACAGTTTTAAATATGACCGGTGTTTATGAAATCGTTGTATAATTTTATGTTTGTGATATTAACTAATGTTACGCGTTTCCCCTTCATACTAACTAACTTGCGTGTTTCCGCTAGACAGTTTACCCGCTGACCGCTTGATCTAGATTAGAATTCTACGATGTTGAGAGAGAATAAAATTTACACATAAATATTCCCTTGTTCTTTATGGTAGGTTGGCGTATCTTTTGCAGGTACAAAGGTACCTAGATTTGTGAAAATACTTTTAAAGGCACGGTTGTGTTTAGACAATATATTCATTTCACGAATGTGTTATAGTTTTTACTGTGCTTTTAGTTCATTTGAGTGGACCCAAATTCGAGTCCCATCAAGCAAACAGATAAAGGAGTGAAAATAATGATTTCTTTGTCTTGTTATCAAAGTAGCATCCCGTAGCGTAGCTAAACTTCGTACCGCCTTAGAATTTTTGTTGATATACAGACAACCACGCCACCTACCGGGTCCAATTGTGTTAGATCCACATTCTCGAATCCAATGGAACACACCTGCAAAATTTCATCAAAATCGGTCCACCTATTTAGTAGGAGTTCAATGACTGACTGCTGAACGGAGCTCACGGCCATGACAAAAGACATAATACCAAAGCTCATTTTCTTCACAAAACTGGTATTGTAGGTTATCAGCATAGAATAATAATAGCTGATATATATAATCTAATCGGTTGAACAATATTTTTGTATATATATATGTATAATATATACTTTTAAAAAAATAGACATAAAATTTTAGTTTAATCCAATTGTGTTGGTTATCCACAATGATTTCAACAAATGTGTTTGTCAAAAAGATTAAAAAGACATTGTTACCCATCCATAGCGGCGGATTTTGTAGATCGTAAAAGTCTCCGAGCTAAGTAAGAATGTGTCTCATAAAAAATCTTGCGATGGTTGTCACACAGTAAACAAAACGATAAAATATTTCGACTTGTGAGTTGGAGACTTATTTACCAGACTGGAGATAATTTTTTTCGATATTATCATAACAGTTAAGCATATAACCTGTAATATTTATTGATATCATGATATTAATTTGCAAGGCAACAAAATCATGTAAAAATGATCTCATGATTCCATCACCAAGAAAAAGGGATTGGGGAAAAAAAGTTTTACAACTTTTTTGTTGGTACTAGGTCAGCCTTTGTTAGGCTAGTTAGTCAACGGCCTAAATTCCTCTCCTGTTTGAGAGGACATACGTGGTTGATGAAAATACTAGACCGCATAGGAAGGTACAAATATAGTCTATTCAGCGAGAATTGATCAATATTCCGATCACCGCTTGGAGCAGCGACAGTCACTTGTATATCGCAAAAATGTATGGCGGGCATCGCTTATCGCCACAGTGAGTATAGTGGTACTTAACTCGATTTTGTTTTGTTGCAGTGTACGGAGTGTAATGCACAAATATATGGAAAAGAAGAATGAAGTAAATTTTGACAAAATTTTCAATCAGGTATTAGGTAAGTTAACTTGAATTGAGTATAATATTTGCACAAAACAGTCGTACAGAAAGAAATCATTTCTACTTATTAGGGAAAAATACGAATCTATTGAAAGCAGGGTACTATACTCGTATGTTCAATGTACGAGAGCCCTATAAAATGCTCGTTTCATCTCGAATGATACGCGTCCGATATAATAAATGTCCTTATAGATTGTTTTTAAAGACATGACATGATTGTGAGC
>DWBH01000814.1:0-10957 GCA_018230765.1 Ernsta delagoae
TGGGAATTGTGGAAGATTGCAAAAGGTTGTCATAAAGACACGGTTGCTGCCCGATTTAGCACTTGCCGTAGGTCTTGCTTAGAACACATATACCTACTCGGTATATGTTTCAATGAATTATCTGCGAAATACTACCTCACACACAGAGATAAAGTTATAGCCATATGTAGAGAAGTAAATTAGGTTACACTATACAAACATTTTTATAAACTTATTTTTTTGTGGAAACCGCATGTTTGTTATGTATTTACCAATTTTCCATGCTCATCCAAAACGTATCCGTATACCACGTGTACGTAATATCAACACGATAACGATAACATACAATTCACTTCTAATCCAAGTTAAACAAAGGCTGACGATTGAAGAGTATTTACCTAATCTAGCTGAAAGTACCAGTTAGGTACGCTTAGGACGTCACAAGGACATTATGAACATTAAACACAGATAAAAACTACTCGCATATTTTTATCATCTACTATTATCACCAACAATTCATGCCAAATCGTAGGCCCGTATTATTGAATCGAACTTAAGATTGAGAAACTTCTTAAGACAATGTTGAGTGCCCGTTTTTCATAGTTATTTTTGGCATTTGAGTGTCACTCAATCTTAAGTTGTTTTTATTAATAAAGGCTATAGTGTCGCATTTCTAATTAGCACAATCTATCAGAGATTTAAACAGGATCCAACAATAAGCCCTGCGGGACCGTTAGCTTGTTGCAGGCCTAGTCAATATTCGGGACCATAGGCCATAGGCCTCACGAGGGCTGAGGTCAATATTAGGTACCTATTAAAAAAATAATTTTAAAAACGAATGTATGTATGCGTGTTGTTAATTCTGTAGATAATTGTTATTTCAATAAATTAAATCTTAGGTATAAAATACCTTATCTATTTAATTTCATACGAAATCCTTGAGTCATTCCAAACAGTCGCTTTCATTTTTAACTATACACATATGTAATGTAGAGCCGCGTAATGTGTAACTATTATATAACCATATTTAAAGCATAAATACGGATAGAGATTAGATCAGTTGGTAAGAAAATGGCTTAGTAAGATAAATCCTTATACCACTTATAACGCATTGAAAATTCGCTATCGGTAATCATTCATGAACCAGCAGTAGGTAATTATAATCCAATACTCGTAAATTTTATTGTAAGTTAAAAATTGCGTAAAAGACGCTTTACCTCAGTTGCTTGACGCATATACTTACGTTATCGCCTTCCTTTTCGAAGGCAGCGCTATATACCGCTGGACCATGGTCTGATTGACGGAATTGAAACATGTCCAGTAGAGGCACCCGCCCACCACAGCGCCCCAGCCTGTCTGACGCTCGTATGGCGAGAAACTCCAACTACGATCATTATGATTAAGACAATTTTAATATTACAGTTTTTAAACACTGATAAGACACATATGTTAAAAATGTTCATGATTATTCTGAGGCTGGGAATGGAAATTGAAAAGTAAACAAACAGTAAAGCTGCGTGCACAAAGATATAACTATAATCTCGTAAGAAATACCATGCATGTTGCCAGAAACGCGGGACATACCTACTCAATCGGAATCTTCTCTATCTCAAAGTCGTTGCTATAGAGTGGATGGTTTATGAAAGGTCAATAAGAATAATCAAATTTGGGAACAGAACAGCATAGCACTTACTTAGACAACTCAAGTCTCCCGGATTCATTGGCGATGTTGAGTACGGACCGAACGCCGCCGACGGCGAGCGTGCCGGCCGCCGCCACCAGCAGCACCCCGATGAACATGACCCCCGTCTGCACCGAGTCCGTCCACACCACCGCACGTAAACCACCCTACGAAATATTTATTGAATTAATTAATAAAATAAACAAATAATAAGTAACGCTTCACACTCAGAGCCCCACACTAAGATTGCCTGTGTCGTGGGTGCCATGGATACACACAAATACATTGTGAACATTAGTTTTATAGATATATTTTTTTTGTAATTTACGTTTAGTCCTGCCATAAAAGCCCATTAGAAATACCTTGTGTGACATATTATCTACATTGCATTGAGGTTGAACTGTAGGATACCTTACTGAGTTGCATACACGCAACAGATTTGCATATACTCAAACATCCGTAAATCCTGACATAACTATTTTTTTTTTAAATTGGAGTTAGAAAAGGGTAACAATTTATAACATTTTCTGAAGGATAATACGCTGTGTCCCTCATAAAGAACACTCCCCTTGTCAAAAACAAAAAATCTATTCATAAATAAAAAAACCAATGTAATGAACGAGATAAAAAAGAACGGAAAATAAAACTACTCACTAATACAGTGTAAAGACCGCATATAGCCACCATTACGCCTCCCACGGCAAAAACATTAAAACCAGTCACTGAAAACAAGCAAACAAAAACAAAAATAATGTAGTATAAAAAAATTATAGACGGCAAAAATGACCTTGCGTGTATCAAAATATGTATTAAAATACGTGGTTAAGGTTGTTTTTTAGTTTTTTAGTATCCCTTGCTACGCCACTGCGGACAATGCATTTTGCGATGTGGAAAAATCTCACATCAATTTGCATTTTTTTGGAGCTAGATAATTATACCTATATAGGTACATATTTGACGTTTTTTGACGAAATAATGTGTGGGAATGAGAATTTCAAGTTTAGTATTTTAATAGCATTTTAATTTCATTGGAATATTTTACAACAAAACTGCTGTCGTGCTAATGATAAAAGTTATAAGCTAGGCAACCCTTGCAATCCTTTCGATATTACAGTAAAAAGTAAAAAAAAATGTATATAATGGGACCTTTTTAAAGTACTATAACAAAATAATCAAACAGATCTCACATTGATTAAACGCTAAGGCAGGAACATACACAACCATAGGAAGAAACAGTACCTGAAACAAAACCAATTTTGTATCTTTTGTATAAATATTGAGTCTAAAAATAACAGTCTAGCATAAATTACGCTAACAATTTGTTGTATACACAGAGACGGCTTGTATACATAGATTATTGAACACATAGAGTCGACTCTATTGGCAAAAAAGTCTCTCCTTTTCCGTGTTTTACGACCCATATGTAATTATGTGACGTGTGTTTTATTTAAAACGTGACACGTGCAAAGTGTAAACAAACACGCATTTTTTTGTTGTCTCTGTCTATTCCGTGTTTTTAAACGATCAATTGACCGTTGTCCACTGTTTACGCTGCTGTTAATTCGAATCTTACAAGAACATAACATACGTCGGACGGTACATCCATACGTATATAATATTAGATATATGTGTCACATCATCCTTGACCAACAATTTAACTAAAAATAGCCTTATTTTTGTAACGCAAAACCAATAACATACACACAAAATGTAATCCTCATACTATCGTGGTTTTAGGTCCACACACACAATACTTGGTATTTATTGCTGGTTAGGATGAAAACCCGACGTTCAACAATGAGTGCTGAACCCTCCTATAATCTCTATGATTGACAATTTTAAATAATATAATTTTCACATGGTTATGATAACTCATTTGTATATGAAAAGATATAGATGCAAAAATATGATTTAAGTATTTCACACATAATGCTCGGCGACAGTGACAATGAGGAGGACATCGTACATAGTACGTTAATAATACGTAACAATTGGTGTTTATGTTTGTATATTGACGACACCAAATCGGACAAAGTCCGTTCGACGAGAACGAACTAAGCCAACGAACTCTACAATGAAGGATAACACTTCAAAGTATTAATTTACTGAAAACTGACTAAAGGAACCTACGAGTAATAGAAATTATTACCGATATCTGAAAAAGAACATTAAGCTTACTAAAAATTAAGTTGATTTTGTTCGAAGCCAATTTTTTAAGTAGTATATAATATGAACTGGAATAATGTTGATCAGTATTTCAATTAGCTCTTGATACCTGTCCGGTTTTTTCCAGTTTATAAACGTCATTTCACACTATGCATACAAAATTGTAAGTCATCATAATGTTTTATTTATTGCTGAACAATGATTTTATAATGTACACTATTTTGCTGAATGAATTAGCAGTCTAATGACGTAAGCAAGTGGCTCATTCATCAATTTTCACGTACCTACCTATTATCTCGTTCTATGTTGCATAAACTTGACCTGATTCCTTGTCTTAGAAATTGCTGACACCTTTTGTCAAAAGGCTTTTGATGAAAGCCACTTTTTTCTTTTGATTCGATATAAATTTATTACCTAGTATTAATATGCAAGCACAGTCTGCTAGGAGTCTTTTTTATTGTTCGCAAACAAAGAGCTCATTCTTTACAATTTGTTAATTTGGGCCTTAGTGTCATCAACATTGTCACTTAAATAAATAGGCCAACAAGAAAGAATCAACGACCTATTACAAAACGATCTATTGTAGCTTTACTTCCAAAATAGTAAATACTTAGGATTGTATTTTTAATTTCTTGCATAACTTTAAATAAATAAACCAAAAACAGACAACTGCCAATGATTTACTACAAAACTACGAAACTTCTTGCTTTACTTTTAAACCACCGACGCGCGGCTAAGAGATATTGTTTTTGGTATTTGAATAACGATGAAAATGATTGATTTTATTGTAATTATCTTTACGTTACGTTGTTTTACTTTAACGTAACGTTTAGTAAAGTATTACTTAGGTATACAAAATAAGCTACGCATATATTATATTGAGTTCAAATACCTCTCTCAAAATTAGTAAATTGTTTAAAATATTTATTACAATACAGCCTTACAAAAGTGTAAACTGGTTTGTAAAGGCTATATTCATGCATATTGTCTCTCATTAAGATATTATATGAATTAGTTCTGGCTAAATCATAATACACAAGGCCTGCAGTAAAATTTCACGTGTAAATTGTAAAGTAGCTAATGCCATTTTACTGCTTTTAGCTTCCACCTAACATGTTATCAAGGTTTACCTACCTTACTCCTTATGTGATACGTGATAGGAGCGCATATTAATGACATAGTGTAATTACTTTTTCATATGAAACTTATAAGGATGAGACATCGTTTGCGTGGCGACAAAATTTTGGTGGCAAGAAATTTTTCATGAGGCAACTATATTTTTAATTCACTCGATGGATAGGACAGGACGAGAAGGGTAGGTAATTTATTGTTTAGTGTCAATACTAAGGGGAAAGCACCGGAAGATACCTTGAGCGGAGATCAAAAGTCACATTGTAAATTAGTAGGAATAGCAAGCATTTGAACCGTGATTGTATGTAGATGTTTGTCATTGTAGGTCTGTACATATTATTGTGTGTAGTGTGCATTTATTACTGTGATACTCACCTCGTCTAGTAAGAAAAGTACGGACGCTACGGCTCGAACATGACGATTGAACCGAAGCTCCAGATACTGTAACAAAATTTCAATTTTAATACGAGGAACGCCCTGCTACGCTGAACATCGGGGCTACTCTCGACTATCAAAGCGAGCTTATCGTCTGGAAACTAACAAAGAATTGTATTTTAATAATAATTGCTTGACAACATTAATTGAATTAATTCATAAAATTATAGATATAGGTACAAAACCAGCTAATCATTTGTTCATAAATCCATACTTTGCTTAACTAACACTAGTTTCATTCTTCTCTGATTTGCCGCTTGTTCTACAGTTTCGTTCCTGAGAATTTTAATTTACGATAAAGCAAACAGTAGTCTTTTATCAAAACAAAGAAATGAAATAATTTTCGACGAAATATTCGAACGATATTTAAACTCCGCAAGACAAACCACTTCGTAATTAAAAGCGACAATCAGTCAGACACTTCGACTAATCTTAATCCAACTTATTTAATATTTTAATAGACTTATGCAACGATTCGATAACGGTAAAGTGCGATAATTTCTAGTCTATTGACTCCACTTCTGATAAGTCACTCAAACTTAGATAACATCGAGTAAGGTAAACTGTTGATCATAAATTGATGCTGGGGACACCTCCACGTGGATGATAATTGATAATACTTCACGTTTAAAATACGTATGATGGCATTATTATCTCTCTCATAACTCAATAGATAAATGTTATTGCTGCGTTATATTATACCTTCATGAATATGAAGTCACTAGTGAGAACTTTAAAAGTATGAATACATGAGCTGAGACATACATAATATTATGTAGGTATCGAAAGGAACAATGTAGGTTCTAAGGAACTTTTGTTAAGGCTTCTTGGGTCTCTCTACGAAAAATTTTAATCAATATATAAACATGTCTAAGAACAATTTGTTATGGATATTTTATTAAAGATTCTATGCATTCCTACAAGATTTATACTTAAGACCCAATCCAATTCCATCGCAGCTGAGCGGAGCGGAAAGGAGATGACGTGTTTAGTTATATTCAAAGTATTCAAACACATCTCCCCCTCCCCCTCCCCCCGCCTCGGCTCAGCTATGGTGAAAACCGGGCCATAAATTCCATATCGTGTATTCTGTTATCGTTTTTTTCTTATAACAAACGTCTCGAAAGCGCTAAAAACACTTAAATTAGCTACTAATAATAAACTGCAAAAAACTGACCTCATACGACGAGGACAATCTCAATGTGCAGAACACTGGCAGGTACACAGTTGCGACGATAAAACAGCTCAAAGTGACTCCGATGATGACCAGCCAGTATTGCGTGCCATAGTTGTAGATCTCAGCAGGCGTGCCCAATATTGTCACACCAGATACATAGCTAAAAATGAAAAAACTCTATATGTATAGTTTCTATAATAGGTAGATATAGTAAACGAAAGTAAGCTGGATTTTGTTATACCTACTATTATGTAGCATGGGCAATATAATAGTAGCTATCCAGGATTTCTAATTTTACTTTACACTAATTAAATGTTATTTTCTTAATAAAACTAAACAGTTGAATACAATGTAAGATGATAATTTTCCTGCCTTATCTGTACCTGTACCTACATATAAGTAGGTATTATGTATGGGTATTTTATATCAATAGCATAATATTGGATTGGATATCTCTAACTAAAGCAATAGGTATCTCGAATAAGAATAAGAAATCCGGTTCATTACAAACAAAAAACAAAGACAAGAGGAAGAATAGTTTGAATTTATTCAATTTCATTTAAGTGATCTAACTTATGCGACACGACAGCCAACACCGCAAAACAATATTTACATTAAAATTCCACATAATTAACCTGATACGAATAACAAATATTAAATATATTTAAGAATATACTTAAAATATGTTTATGGATCGTAATAATTTAATGACTGGTTACCTAGCACTGGCACCTTTTAAAATTATGATACAAAATTGTCGTTAATTGTTTACGCTGCATGGTGCATGCATGCAAACTGTACCTACTGTTAATGTGTATTTCTTTTGTTAGTCTGCATGCCTAGTACTGTTATGTGTATTTGTTGAATTACCCTACAATGTACACTTACCTAGCAATAAGCGACATGGCGACAGGGAAGGTGGACATAGCTTTGCCCCCCAGGAGGTAGTCCCTGATGTCCACGACGGCTTTACTCCGCGAGCCAACGGCGCTGTACCAGACGCCGCCAGCACACGACGAAGCACATAGCACGCCAAACGCTACGTAATCTCCCATCCCGAACCCTCCCTCCGTCATTGTAAACGACATTTTGGTAGATTTTGGAACCTGTTGACAATAAAATTTTGGCGGTTAAATCATAGAAATCTGATTGTACTTAATACAGTTTTAAAACCCAGCAAAACTAAGCATGGATCATGTGAAACAAATAACTTTTTTTACTTTTCTGAAACTTTTAAGATTCTGCTAGGTACTACATTACATTTTCAACCACTATCGAATTCATTAAAGTGCCTAAAAATATGTACATATTCATCGGCATACCTATTCGAACGCTTGTTACTTACCTATCGGTTTTGGAATTCAACAACAACAAATAACACCTTGAAACAAAAACCTTATTAGCATTTCATTTCGAATACGAACAACGTAAGGTGTCCACTAACTTAGGACATGAAAATTGAAAGCAAATATTTTTGGAAGAAAACTCAATAAATATAGGTAGCTACCTAAATGACTGCATTTAAGACGATAAATACTGTCAGATTACCTACAGTCTGGAATATGAGCATAACATCCTCTCACTGAAGTCTAAACATAGATTGGATTGAGAAAAACGTAGCAATGATGCCACACAATTGCACATTGGACCGTTCAGTCGCATACCTACCCACTCACATGCTAGAAGTACCTTATAATTACATGTCAGTTGTACCTACACTCATCACAATGGAATCACTCTTGACATTGTGTTTTTAAATTACCGGTATGTAAATCACAGAATCAACATGTCTTCACTCTTTATGGGAGTTAAATCAAAGCCACTTTAAAATTTCCATCTAATAAAACGTTTACACTCAGTATACCTACCTAATGTAAAGCTTCTTAAGAAGCAAGCTTTTTCATTGTTACATCTAAGTTCTTATGTTAATAAAACAAAATGCAACAGACACTGCTTAGTCATACCAATATAAAATATTATGACGTAAGTAGTGGTGAATTTTTTTTGCACAGATCGCGAGAAAATGATTCTAGAGCAAAATTGCAAATCGTCGTTCTTCCAAAAGTTGTATGAGACATAAAGTACAGTAGGTACCTAAGTTTGACTTTTAGTCCATATTAATATTTTAGTAAAACAAAAATATATCTTGATCTAAATACAGCATTAAACAGGGATGTTATGGAAAAAACTAAACCTAAAGGTACCAATTATGTTTAAGTTATTATAAGTTATGTAGCTACCTAACTAATGTCCTAGAGGTACCATTACTCAATTGCTAAAGCAATTTCACAAACTTTTATCTCTTTAAGTTTCTTTTCTTTCCCATGTGTGTGTTTAAAAATTCACTATAATCAACAAGGTAGATACCTCTATCTACTTAATCAGTTTAGTCGATAATAATTATCGGTAAAATACACGTTAATTAATTAAAAGAAGAGCACTATAACCTCATTACGCTAATTAATTACGGCACAAAGCTGATGACTTATTTGAATTATGACGCAATTGAATGAACTTATTCTATCTTTACAACACTGCGTCGGTACATTTGAAGATGGATAACATGAATATTATTGGATAAACTGGCGAATAAAAAACTTATATATTATTATGTACATATATTCCTGTCTTGCGACAGAAACAGTGATTGCTATTTAAAAGTGATCATGGTACGAATTTTTGTTTAAGATTGATACCGAAAACATAGAAAATTAAACGAATTAAGTAATCATCCGGCTTGTCATAGTACGTAACAGTACCTATCTCCATTAGACATTTAAGTAGTCCTTCAAATTTACCGGTATGTTGAAATTTAATCCACATTACTGCAAAATGGTTTAAATTATTTTATTAATGAGCGTCACACGAGAGTATTCCAGATTAATTTAAGCCATAATTATTATCTGTCATTATGTAATTTGTGCACGAGTGTACCTATCCAAGTGCAATTAATTTTGCATCATCCGACATCTCCCTTGCAGCAATTTTGCAATTGTTCGAAGTGTAAATTACTACATCATTACCGTTTACAATTAACATTTTATTTTAATAAGTAATTAAGTAGGTACAGCTATAAAGCAAAGTAATTTTCTGTAAGGCAGGGCTTATGCAACGAAATGGCTATAAGATCCATCTTTATTCATATTATCAAGTTACTTTTGGTATTAATTAAGTAATTAAACCACGTAAAATCGGTAAACCATTAATTATTTAATTCAATATATGGTTATTATAAAAAATTCTTTATTTCCAGTGGCATTTACATAAATCAGGAAAATTGGTACCAGCTCTACCAGCACTAGCAGAAGAAGAAGACAAAAGAAACATAAGGAAAAGAGCTTGTTACTTGTTTATTTAAACCGTTGTATGTGTAGAATAAAAGATATGATTTTTATAATATTGTACTCTTGTACATATGTAGGTTTCTTAAATGTCTTGTAAATAAATACATTGCACTTTATAGATTTTTACACAATTATTTTATCACGAGTCGTGAATGTCAAGGACTCGTGCTCCAAAACCTGATATAACCTGACTGATATGTACGACTATGTAGGTATGTAGGTAATATGTCTATATAGATAAATACTCGTAAATTTGCAGGTAGCAAACAAGTAGAGCATATAATGCAGGTGTTAGTTCTATTGCAACTCTATAGTCCCTTATCAAGTTATTACATTAATAAGCTAAACGGTAATATAACCCGTGGATTGGATATTTACTTGTTCCCATATTTGTGCAATAAATTATTTTGATTTTGACGTCATTGGTTCATATACATACGTGAATCCTTAAGACTCAAAATGTTATGGACATCCTTCCACAGATAGAAAAATGCAAACAAAAATTTCTTCGCGATGTGTGACAAATGTGGCGCTCGTTGCAATTTCCTCACACGTGCTTCAGAAGCTTAATTTACTACCTAATAAGTATAGCTAATTCTTGCTATTCGGCTTTCTACCTTGTACCTAGATAACAAGTATTATGTTTAAATATAGATTATAACAAATTGATTTGAAAACATGCACTGCCTCATCTGCTCTACATAGCTGAATATAGTCGTTAAATGTTTGATTTACTCAGTTTCGTTATTTTTTTTAAATGTAGTGAACATGATATTTCCAGCTTTTATTAACTTCCTTCTATAATTTCCACGTGGTTTGCCCGAACATGACAAAATAGATGTACATATGTAGGTAAGTAAGTAAATACCTACTTAATTGCGTTACCGTAAAATGTTTGTTTTCCTTATACCTACTTATTAGATAATTTATAGTGCAAATACAGATTTTTTTTTAAATTAAGTCAAATTCTTACATTTTTTCCCTAATAGTTCCATTGAGGTAATGTTCCATAGATCAAATGGGAATTATCCTAATTTATTTGCT
>DWBH01000815.1:0-10951 GCA_018230765.1 Ernsta delagoae
TATTAATATGTATTTGTATCACTACATACATTAGGTACATGATTGTAGCGATTAGGAAAATGGCCTTTGCAACCAACTAATTCACGTATAAAATGAAAAAGTAAAAAACTATTTTTTTCGCCAGGAAAACAACGGCATGTAATGCAGATATTACAATGATAAATGGTATTGATAATAGTTGCGTCAAACAGTTATCACCATATTGCTTTTAACGAGATCAAGGCTAGAGATGCTAAAGCCTTATATTCTCGTTTCAAACGTTCCTTGAATCGCGTGTACCATACGTTTGTCGATGAAATCCCGGCCTATATGACGAGAAATATTCCGAATTACAAACGTGATCTAATTTCCTGATATCGGCCTACATCGAGCGTAAACATTCATATTACGATGAAGGTTTCGTATGGCCTGCAATGTAATGCGTAGGTATGTAAGAAATCGTCGGTTTAAAAACTCAAAAAAAAATTTTTTCAAACATTAGTAAGTGTCATAAATTAAAGTGAAAGCAAAATGTGTTGGGAGAAACGCAGACATGACATACGCAGCGCCTAGTACAACTCAATAGCAATAATAAACATACGCGCATACTTGCGTGTTAACTAGCATAGGCACTATCTCTCTTCTACGGTTGTTAATTTCATAGTGCAATCTCAGTGTAAATTAAATAAGAAAAATAAATACTTTTTACAGTTAAAATAGTCTAAATCTTTATTATTTCAAGGTGTTAATGATGTGATAGTGCATGACAATAAAACAAACCAAATCTAATTAATTAATGCTTATAAACATTGGTACGGTAATGTCATTTATTTAAACTTAATTATTATTACCTACAATTATTTAGTGATTTTAACCAACTTTAAGAAAGGAAAAAGTTATTCATTTAATTTTTTTTTTAATCCTTTCAACTAATTGCGTAACAAAAGTTCATTATTTCATTCTAGCTAATCGCAACATTACACAACCCTTGTCCAACATTGGTACGGCTATTTCCTACCGAACTAGCTTAGTTGGACCATTTGGGGGCTTGTAACTGTTATTTAATGGTACCTAGTTGCTACGAATATGTAAGGTTTTATTATAATTTCACTGCGTAAAGGTTAAATAATTTTTTATTGCTGTAAAGTTAGTATAGAATAATTGTTACTACGTAATAGGTTGGTACAATTTAGTTAAACAGCTCATGAGAACAGTAATGGTACCTACTTAACAAGACTTCGGAAATAATAAAGATGCTTTCAACGGCGGATCCAGGGAGGGTCATGGAGGTCATGAAATCAAATGAGTAAGTATCTGTTCGCTTTATTTGACATTACTTTTTTAAAGAAAAGAAGTGGGGGTATTCAGAAATAAATCACTGAGTTACAAGTTAGCGTACCTAAATGAATTGCTGATTTAAAAGTGAAGTGAATCCTAGATTTTATTGTTTTAAAAACCTGACATTTGAGGTGTTTATAATAGAAGATAGATTTACAACCCACCACAAAAACTTACATGAAAGTGTTCAATGAGAAATGGTTAAGAGTTACAATGAAGAACTTAGTTGAGGTAAGTTATGACTTCTTACTTCTTATGGCAAGTTTTGACTTCAGCAAATTATACTTGGTTTACTTTGGCTATATTGATAAACACAAAAAGGGTTTTGCAATTAACTTTATCACCTATCCAAGGTTTATAAGTCTAGTCATTACTTAGGTAGGTAGGTGATAGGGAGTTAGGTTATTTTCTTAGGTAATCATGAGTTTCCTAGACTATCTGATAAATAACTATCTAGGTAAAATAAAGTAGACCAATAAAATTCTTTTCACGTATCCATTTTAGGCTTAAATAAATAATGAAAACGTGAAAAAAGTAAGTACTAGAGTAAGCGCCACTTAAATATTTTATTTTTCGTATGGTTTGTAAGTAACTTGGAAGTAATCGACAAATTAATTTAATTCCAACGGCTCCTCAACCCAATTTGTCCTACTAAAGAGAATTTTGAGATACATTACCTATGTACCACGGAATAGAGAGACAGCTTATGTAGATGGAAGTGCCCTTACTTCCTTACTCTGTGCGAATGAAGCTTGTTAAATATCAACATAAGTATGTGACGTTGATCAAATTATTGGTTGACAAGAATAAATATTTCAAAATCAATCAGCGTTATAATACTTTGCCATGTTACAACAATAAGCCAATAGAAATAAATTAATAATAAAAAGTGTATATACAACATAATCTACACGAATGTAAGTAAATAAATAATTAAATAAATAAATAAATAAATAAATAAATGTACAATCAAATAATAATAATACCTATACAGAATTTTTTCGGAAAGTTTTGAATTTGAATAAAGAATTGAATTGCATTGAAATTGGATGTAATAGGTCTCCAGCGACAGAACAGTGGTTCGCTTCATGGCATTCCTTACATATTTGTCTCACTTATCCATGGTAGGTAGGTAGATATTTATACACTTTAACTAGGGTCCTTCAATATGTCGATGTCGATGCGATGAACCTTTTTGGGCCTTTTTCGTCGTTTTTCAACCGAAACCCGTCAAAATCCCGACTTCCAGCGGACCCTAAACGAGATTATGACATTTTAGTGAAAGGGAACTTGCAAAAAGCGAAAACATGTCCCGAAACCGCGTCGCCACTAACACGATAAGTTATTTAGAGCAATAGTGAGTTGACTGTGAGTTGAGAGATTGGAATACTGGCTATTCAGACCTACTGATGAAATAAATAGCGTTATTTATTTATATAAATAATACTTCACACTCATAGCCCTACACTAGGATTCCCTGTGTCGTGGGTGCCATGGACACTAATTCTTATTTTATTTGTCTCGCAGTGTATAGGTATACAAGCTTAGGGTTTCTAATAATATAGATAATTTATAATTATTAAAATACATAAACTTATTAACTTAACAGTTACTTTTTTTACTTATATATAATGCAATATATTGTACATGGCAACCCTAAAATTCCTTGTTTATACCAACGACTGGCAACCCTAAGGTTATTGGCCTATTGTGCTCATAAATTATCAGCGCGCATAATTCATTAATTACTAGATGAGACACATTTCAGATAAACTAATCGGTTCGCTTCATTGACAATTTAACATGTAATAATCGTTAATTAGCACATAATTCCGGTAGTGATAAATTGTGTTTGATCTATTAATCACCCGTAGATAAGTAGATTTTGACAAATTGTTGCTACAGTAGATTTACATGCAAATATTTGCGTAGATTTGATCGAGTGTTTTTACATTAACTTCATAATGATAATTGTTGAAAAGTAGATGAAGTTAAGGCAAGATGACCACAAATAATAAAAAAAATGTATGTAAAAAGTTGATAAACTACTTATTACAAATACATCATTATGTCGCTCTCTTGACTACCCAAAGGCTGATAGAAAATGCTTTTAGCATAAAGTCCTTCTTTGTAAATTTCATTCGGTCAATAACACTAACTACATAATTATATAGATAAACAATGTTTAATTTTAATTTTAGGCTCGTTGTATTGTCTGTCAGTTGGCATTCTGCTGTAGTGATTGTCGATGGCAGCATGAAAAGCTAGCACACGGTCTCACCTACGATTGCCCTATTTGTCGAGGCCATAGGTTCCTTTGTCGTCCCGAGCAATTGAACCAAGAGTTCATACAACATCTCTCAGAAGAGCACTTCCCGCTCCAGTGCCGCAAGTGCAGTAAAGTTTTCACGATAATGGAAGACTTACTGGATATAGACGAATGCACTAGCATCACTGAGCTAGTGGACAAGGAGCTTGAACTCATAAAAGGGAAAGAAGTTGAAAATAGATTCAATTCGTTATACGAAAAAGTGGTTAGCGCTGAAGGAGATAATTTCGAAGCGATTGTATCCGTTGATAAATTTAGTAAAACAGCAGTTATAACACCGATTGTGAGAAGGAAACATCTGGTTGATTATGAATCTAGTGATACAGAGACTGATAGTCCTAAATGTGATTTACAAACTCCTCACCCGAAGCTGGTTCCTAAGACTCCGAAACCGAAGCAAAGGGCCGCGACACCGCATGCTAAAAAGTTTATCCGTTTGATGAGACAGCAAGTAATAGAAGAATATGAAGACACAGTGGAAGAAGAGAACTCAGACGATGCTCGAATTTCTGATACGACACCATCGAGAAATAATGATTTGACAAGTAAGTATCTATTATGCAATTTAGATTTGAAATTAAAGTATACACATTATTATTAAAAACTTTAGGGATGCCCCACTGAATCTTTTAATATTTTATTCCTTTTCGATAGTTCCAGATAAAGATAAAGAGATGACCACTCCTACATCTCACATACAAGTGGTGAAACTATCTCAAGCAGTGACCACAAGCACTCCGACCCATCCTGTTGCTGGTGGATGGTCCATCTTCCCTGAACAAGGCGCTGACTCGCCTCTCTCTGAAATTGAGAATGCTGAGAGCTCAGCTCAAAGTGTAGATAAAGAGGTACGCAAATTTATTGCTTAAGTTTTTGCTTCGTTACAAAAATGTCTTAATCCTTTTAATAGAATACATAAAGAGATAGGTAGTAATACTGGGCATAATCACCAGCGTTGTTGAAACAAAATCCTTACAAGCTTCTCTAATTGTTGAAGTATGAGTTTCATTTTTATCTTATTTTACCGTACTTAAATGGATACATACGATGGGTATGTTTTGTGATGTGTTTTAAACAAGTCTTATTTATCCTAATACATTAATGTTAAAAAATACTACAATCCAATGTAACAGGCCGGAACTAATATGGAATATAACAAATTCCCAAGCGATCATCTCTAGAGATAGTAATAACCATATCCCTTTTATTCTGTTAACATTCAGGGCATAAGTTGGTAACTTATTCTTTGATGTAATTCTCTTTACCTTTCTTATTTCAATTTATTCAGTACATGATGAAAGTCGATTGGTTCGACGGTAACCTGTAATTTTGGCATATAAAGCAGGTATCTATTCGTAACTCTCAACTATCTTCGCTTTTTGATCCATTTCGGTAAATATACGTAGTAACTGGAGTATATTGGAGCAGTCTTTTATATGGTTTCTACACATTTGCTTCTCTTTGATGCTGCTGACCTTGTTCAACTTTATCTTTCGCTTTCGCAAAATTAGTCCAGGTAAAAGCGCTATTTATTTTTATAGCCATCGCAATAGTTTCCTTAACGTTGAAGTGAGGCTTAGCGATGTAACTTCGATCAAAGATATTGGAGGACATAAGTATATACTCGTAATCTCTTTTATAGGAACCGTAAAACTCATGACGATATTAATATACTCCAGAAAATAGGATACGAGGAAAGCAACAATGTTTACAATATACGATATCTATGTAAGGGGAAAATAATTACTTTGTCGTTTTATTTTCAGCCATCGAAAATTGATTTAGATATTGGATTGCCAAAACTTAAGAGCATCATTGTAAGTAGTCGAACCGGACTGGGCAGCCAGGACAGCTCTGAGAAACAAGCATCATTTGATTCTGCTAACACTGAAACATCAGTCAAATCGAAGAAAGTAAAGTTTGCTGATGATACCGTTTTTGAACAAAACCCAAATGTTCAACGTGGTTAGTAAATTTCTGTATATTGAACATATAAGTATAATCAATGCAGGTTGTTGCGTGAACTAAAGACCCGTATTACCTTTTACAGTGTTCCGAAAACCAAGAAGAATGCTCACTCCGGGCCCACAAAAACCAAAGTCATATCACAACCCACGTTTCCAAGCTTTACTCAATCGTTTCGAAAGCCAAGCAATTACTTTTGCTAGAACACCAGTAAATAAGATTAAAGAAATACCACAAGAAGATACACCACCTGTTATAGATCATAATTTACCAGCTAGGGCTATAAACTTTAAAGACGATAGTCCTACCGTAATAGAATCTAGAAATACTACAAAAGAATCAAACGAATCTTATAAGACTTGTGCAGATTCTCCCGAACAACCAATAAATAATGCGATCTCTGCGATTACTACGAACATTGCTGGCTCTTTACAAACGTGCTTAAATTCTGTTTTACGCACAACTGAAGAAGAAACAGAAATACAATTTAAATTCGTAATCACGAAAAAGAAAGTCAGTGTTAAGCGAATTGTAGATGATGGTGAAGGTGTCGATGTTAAAACGAGTGAGGTTAATAGGGAACCTAATAATAATAAAGAAAATATATGGTCTACGGTTGCAAGGGCTGTAAGAAATGTATTTTGGGGAGATCAAGGTATGAAATAAAGCATATACATATTTTTTTTATTGCATGCATTAGCCCATATTTTTTATACTATCATAGTATTATATCTGCTGATATGATTTATAAACGAGATTTATATATATCAAGGGTTTTGCGTGTGCAGTAATGATTTGATTTACTTAAAAAATCTATTGAAATTTGTGTCATTTATAACAAACATTCCTGTACAGTTTATAGAAATGACGGTCAGAAAGTACAGTTTGGGTAAAAATGAGAAAAACTTATTCCTTAAGAAAGCAGTAAGTTTTTCTAACGTACAAGAAATGAACCTCACTTTAAGTGCCGGATAAAATTTAATGATTCACATCATGTGTATCATTATTAACTTTATTAAAGGTATAGAATTCTAGAGAATTCTGAATGTTATCTAAACGCTTTTATATTTCAATGAAAAATTGAGCCTTTGAGAAATGTATAAGTAATATTTTTCAATATCATTTTGTGAATTTTAAAAAGACCGTGAACGTTCTTTTACGTTATGAGTATTTTTCAAATTCAGCAACTGTTTATGTAGATGCACTTTAAGAATTATTTAGTTTATTTTATGCATCTACGTATGGTGATCAAGACATTCAAAGATATTTTTAAATATTATCTATACCATTTAACTTGTGGCTTGTTTAAATATTATAAATTTTACTTATATTTAGGTGTCTTAGAATAATTTAGATAATATTATTAACTTATACCTTTGTCCTAAAGTCTTTTCCCTTACAAAATACTTACATAATACACTGAAAACATTTCTTACAATGTAGGTAACTGACACTAAACGATTTCGTACTCAAGATTGGATAAGTATCATTTCTGAATTCAGCCAACCGTTAGCTCTTACTTTGTTCGAGAGATTCTTTTGTTCTAAAACCGTTTTGGACGTGTATCGAAATCCGGCGTAGCGGAAAACGTAACAATAGCAAATTAAATAAAAATGTTTTCCAATTCCCCAAAGCAATCTGCCCAGTATCTATCTCTCAATGAAGAACTATCACAACCGAACTGACTGGATAAGAGAATTCATTCTTTATTGTTCTATTTTTCTGTCATTAATTTTTTATGTTCTATTTTTTTTAATAAGTATTATAAAATGTAATTAACGAAAAATATTAGATTCATAAATAAAAGAGTATGATAAAGAAATAAAGAGTATGATTGTGTAATGTTTTAATTAAGGTAATTGTTAAAAAATGTCAGCAAAAGTTCTTTAATTGCAGTAAAATACTTAATTCTTATTATATTTCTTTTTAAATCAATAAAATTAAAATCATTTGATTAGACCCAAAGCAGTGGCGTATTTACCAGTAGGCTGAGTAGGCTGGAATCCAGGGCAGCTGATTTCAAGGGGCGACAAAGGTCCAAAATTTTTTCGAGGACGATAGAACACTAACGATAGTCTCAAGAAATTTCTCGGTCTAAGTTTCTTTTATTGATATCAACCTTAGTTTCCATATAAATACATTATCATTGAGAAAAAATAAGCTTAGTAACACTACCAATACAAGTGACCTCTGTTCGCGACGTCCTAACATTACTGATTTTGATGTGAAACTCCATTTAACAAAATGAAATCCATGCACATCACGTAAGACATAAAGTCGAGGCATTAAGTAATGGCGGTACCATGTCGCAGTTTACAACAGCTGCGAGTTAATTGCCAATAGTAAAAACGTAATGTATATCTACTTTTATTATTATAACTTACTCGTATAGAACGTTCGGGATACTGGCTAACGCTAGCATAGCTTAGGTTTACGTTCATTTTTAGGATTTAAAAGGTTTTTTTTAAAACTAATTTTTGCTTTTTGGAACAACCAAATGTTGTATTTAAGATAATGTATCTACTAAATTGTACATATTGCATTTGTGTAACCTTTTTAAATTATAACCAAAGACCGAATCGTTCCGTAGACTTTTAAAATGCATCGCTTTATTCCTAATGATGATTTTTTCCTGATAGAAGTTATTTTTAAAAGGAATTGGGTTCTTGAATTAATGTGCATAAACAAAATCCAATATCGCACCTATCTTCATTATCATTATCTAATTTAACCTTAATTTTAAATTTATAAACTTACTTTTAAATTTAATTAATTTTAAATTTATAACTAATACCACATAAAATAATATTTGTTTTGTCAATTTCATGTTCACAAATATTTGTTCTTTCAGCGTCTTCCTCTTCAACTCCCTCATACAAGTCAATTGGCTCCTTCGATTCCACTTCATCATCAGCATCCAAGCGGAAGTTTGAGGAGTTATCAGATTCAGACCTTAGTCCTTTAAACCACAAACGGCATAAGTATGAAGGTCGAATCCGTGGTAGACCACCACTGCAGCGAAGCAAGACTTGGGGAGTTGCTGGACTGAGGTCTACCAGGTCAGATGAGCAGCACTCTCTGATGAAGAAGGTGGCTTCGAGCCAAGATGACTTGAATCAAAGCTTTTGAAAGGAAGATATGATAGAATCATTCTTTGAAGTGACAGAGTGTATGCATTTTCAAAGTTTGTTATCAAAACTGATAATGTTCTGGTTAGCGAATATTCGTTGCGATTTCATTAGATTTGTTGTAAAGAAAAATAATTTAAATAATATAAATCTCCAAAATTTTGACACCTTTTAAATGAGAGACAAAAATTATTTTGTAGAATTATGTACCTTACTTCTTACTTTTTACTGAATATTATAATTGGTCGATTATATTGCAAGATAACGTAATTATCAGTTAATTTAGACACAATAATTTTGTGGTAAGGAGGGTTATAGTTTAGTTTATAGGTAAGAAGTAGACATTTAAGTAGAATTAATTAATCAGTGCAGATGAATATTTGAAAATGATTAGAATTTAAATTTTGGTTATTGGTACCTAATATAAAAATAAAAAAGTAAGATTATTATGTTTTAGTAACTGAATAGATATGTTTATGTAAGAAGGTAAGTGTATCATGAAAGTCTGATTGTAATTGTAAGTAATTAAAATTTAATAATTTTATTTAAAAGATAATTTGATAAGTAATTTAATTATTATAATAAAAATTTGAATTTAAAATTTGTATCATTTTACATGCAATTATAGGTAACTAATTGAAAATTTACCTACTTAAAAAATCTTAACTTTTTATTAAAATAGTATTTATTTTTTCAATCAACGTTGATGATTTCAGCATTTCAGCAGACGGTTCTAGAATTTTAAACCCGATTTCGGCAATTGTTTCACATTTGTGGGAAATAACTATTTTATACTCGTAATTAGGGACATATTAATTGGCACAGGTAAGAATGGTGTGATTTAGTTTTAGAGTCTATTGTCCTATAAAGCAATGAGCTATCTTTACTTTGTTTGATGTCCGGAATTAAAACACGTGACGCGGCATAAACGACCTTAATGAATTGTAAAGAATAAATTGTGAACATTGAATAATGTGCTTTATTTCTTTAGCGATTGAGTTGGTTTCTGAATAGCAAGAACAAGCTATTCATTTGCCATTTATTTTACAATGTAAAATTAGTGTCGTATAGAAAGAGTAGTTAAAACGATTTAGCTGTAATTTATGGCGCTTGTTACAGGGATTTTTCTTTTTCTATTTTATTTTATACCTCAAGAAACTCCTGATTTTCATTATATATTTATTTAAGGTGTAGGTAATTGTAAGTAGCTAGATTTCACCTACCATATACGATACTTTATAATGAATACACCTCTATTAGTTATTGCCATGCCATACTTTCGCATAGCCTGCCAAAACTATGCCACTTTTAACAAAAAAAAATATCAAGTAAAAAAAATTGGCATTTAAAATTGAAAAATCATACCACGATTTTACCATTCCACGCAGATTTATGCTATAACACCATTAATTGCAATATCGCTTAAAACGTTACAACGGTCGAGATTCGAGTTATGCCCTCGTAACCTCGATCCGGCCTTATTCTGGACACGTACCGTATCATACGTGACAGCATTATTACAAATTCAAAGGGTAAAAAGTTGTATTAAAAAAGATGGCCGACCGCAGCGCGAGTTATATGAATGGTGTTTCTTGGAAATAAAACGGAGTTATTCCATTAACTTCAAGGCAATAGTGATGTCAAATTAAAAGATAAATATCGACAATTTAGGGTATTGTAAAATAAAATAAATAATTCAATATTGTAAATTGAAAACGCGTGGAAAATGTCAATCGCTTTCCGAAATTGAATCGCATGATTGACGTTTCCGGAATATGGATGCGGTTTATACTAATCATGAGTAAATATTTTGGTGGATTGTTTATTTATTGTTTGTCTACAGGTACAGGTTACAAATTCATCTGATTTTGTTTGATTTTTGTCTACAGGTGATACTGCAGTACAAATTCAAGTAATGTTTGTATTTTCTTTATCTAAAGGTGGTATGGTAGTTCTTTATCTAAAGCTTAAATTTTCAACTGAGAAATACTGGTTAGAAATATTTTTAAACAAATTTTAAGCAAGTTTAAATTATTGGGTATAAATAGTATCGATGTACATAATAATAAATAAAACAAATATTTGTCCTGTGTCTGGGTGTTTTAAATATCTATATGTATATATTTATAAAATATATATGTATATTGATCAACCATAACACAAGCTTATCAACTTACTTTGGGATCAGATGACCGTGTGTGTCAAGAAATAT
>DWBH01000816.1:0-10948 GCA_018230765.1 Ernsta delagoae
GCTTCACTCAACATCTAAGCTATTTTTTAAATTTTCAATAGTTCGATATTTTGATTGGACTTCATAACTTCTTCAGTGGTTTTGGCGAACGAATTCACGGGCATAAGCTAAGACGTTGGACGTAGAGTTTATTGCTTTGTCTATTTCGACAGAACCTTTGCTTAGAAATAATTTCCTAAAATTACCTAAAGACGTACAATGGGACGTATGAAATATTTCTCTGAAGTTTTCCATTACAAGGTTCGTAATTGCTAAAAACAACTCAAAACTAGCTCGAACAGTACATTATATTGTTTTAATTTGTAGTACCTAGACTAAAAAACACAAACGGATTAATTGTTTACCTATATTATTGAAGGAACGGAATTTCCGGATTCGTCATGGTACTATTAGGTAAGTACATATCTATATCAAAAAACAAATAGGCTACCATGGTAAATCTTCTTTTCATGACGTCAAATAGCTATTTAGGATTTGAATATTTTTCGCCGTGGAATTATAGGTACCTAACATTATCACAAGCAATCAAGTGATGTCCTACTTTGGGTTAAGTTTTTTTGTTCGCATTGTAAATTGTATCATAAAAAAATTCAAGGCATAACACATCCCAATAGATGCTTATACCTAATAATAATATGCAAAATACGAAATATGTTAATGAAGGCATATTTTAGAAGAATTTGAACTAAGTCTATATAAAAAAGTAAATTTGATAGCTACAATACATAATTTGGTTAATCAATTTGATCGAATAAATTTAAATATAAAACAGGCAAAGTTCCACTGTTGCTTCCACGTGATTAAATTAATTTGTAAATCTATTTTAAAATTCTCTTTACACTTGATATATCAGTTTTAATTTAAATAAATTTTATCGCCCACGTATACTTAACCAATTAATACATTTTGTTTTCAACATTAAACAAATATAAAGTTTATTTCACAAACTCACATATATACATAATACATACACACGGATATATACAAGTAATTGACGTGTTTTCCTCAATTTCAAACTGTCCGAGCCATTTCTGAAGCCAAAACTACGTGGCCACTAGAAATGGTCGCTGGCCTTCATGTTGCGACACAATTATAACGAGGTGTTGATATCTTACAACGTGTTTTCATAACCACCCACAGCAGCTGCACTCTGACTCAGATCAAACGAAATTATATTCCAGTTCACAATACTACATTATTTATTGCTTTGGTACAACTGAATAATTTTAATTTAAAAACATGGTAAACCTTTTTAATTAGTCCAGTCCTGAGGGGATTTAGGAGACCTCTGACATTTTATCTACATTGCAGTGAATGAGGATATATAAATTAGTTTTTTTTTAATATCTATTGGTTTACAACATTGATCAAAGCGTGTCGAATGGCTTCAAATTGATAATCGATTGGACTACATCGTGCGGCCTCGCGACTGCCAACGTCCACGGACCTTGAAGCAGTTAACAGCTTTCAGCTGCTCTTACGTTTTAAGTTACAGTTTGTAGGTATAATTAAATTATAAATATATCAATTGTTTATTGACGCTAGTTATAAATACCTGCACGAGACATAAGGGTTTCTATGTCATACAGTTCTATTAGAACTCAACACTATTTAAAACGTTACCTATGTCTTGCCTTATTTAATTTCAGTAGTTTTTTTCAATGAAATTCAATGCTAAACCTATTTTAAAAATAATTTTTCGTGAGCTATAAAAATATTAAAAGAAGCTCGTTGATGTCTTTTGTATGCACAAGTAGACACGCGTAGCGCGCTACGGATGGCTCTAATTCGGCATGCTACGAAGCTCACCTACCGACCGACGAATTTACTGCACGTAATGAACTTAGTGTAAACCTTATAATGTGCTATATTTAAAATTAGTATTCTATTAGTTATTGTGATCTGAACATATATTAGTGTATTACGCATTACATCACACCGCAATTATTTATTAACCATCTTGGATGATTGACTTTTATAAAGTAGCTATATGATAAATATTATTCTAAGGTGATTTATGATGTTCTTACTGTGTGATGTGCAGTTGGCTTTCGGAATTTGCTCAGTTGGAGGTTAAAGGGCTTTGACGCCATAGATTCCACGAGTAATTTATGGCTTATTACGTTTTACGATCACAATGAACCGCTACATAAATAAATTGATAAACCGGTCTCAGAATTAAAGAAAAAAATATTATTCATCTGTAATTTAAAAAGCGTTCATTAAAAAAATTGAGGAGAACCCGTAAAGGAAAACTCTGCTTAATGCGCAGAAAACTCTGAACACAGTAGAGAGCCCACACAAAAAGACGCAAATGTATTTTAAACCGATATACGTCTAAGATAGAAGAAGAGGAAGATATTCGTAGTCTTTGCCTATTCCGTTGGGAGCGAGGCGTGACAATATGTATGTATGTATGTTTACGTAGCTGTCTTCCATGTACCTTATTAGGGCAGTATGTTGGAGTACGCTTAGGCTAAGGGGAAAGACTTAACCCCTGAAAAGAGCCAAAACAGGGCTGTTGGCGTCTAGTTGAAATGTTACAAAACACACATTAGCCATCAGTAGGTACATAACATTTCCGTCGCACGTGCGTCCGCTATGTCTTCTATGACAATGACCCACAAAGTACCAAGTACCACCATTCAAACATAGAAAACTTACGCAAATTAGTGCGGATCTCTCAAAAGATTTTATCTTTTGTTGTTTTGAAATGCCAACTTTTATGGCTCACGCCTAGCTAGTTTAACTAAATGTGCAATACCTACACATTTGTGTGCCTAATAAACTATTTACATTATTACATACGAAATATTACTTTATCATGAGCATAAAATTATGCCAAAAGTATTTCAGTTTCACTCGATCTCTCAGTTTATTTACTTTGACAAAATTTACTTATTTTTTTATATATAACATTACCCATTATTTAATTTTGAATCAATCTGTATGCCTAAACCGAAAATACAATTGTTAGATCTGAGGGCACGGCAGTGCCCTCGCCGAGTCTCGCGCAGCTCGGCCGTAATATCTTTTTTGGTTGTTACTTTAATTTTTATGATAATTATATTGAAAAAATATATTATTACATAATTTGTGCTACATTTTATTAAAAAATAGAGTATTTTACAGAATTGTTTTAAGGGCTCGTATTGATTTCGTTAATTTTAGATTTACATCGGAGGACTGTTGTGTAACGGACGTTCCTAGCACAAATGGAATATGCCATTTCCATTCGATTCGTGAAAGTATTGCTTCATACCGCTAGCAACATACGAGTATCTTATGCCTTATGTGATACCTTATACTGTAATTGGAATCACAATTTTTAGATGGGTGTAAAAATACACAGAAATAATACAAGCAAACTTACTCACATATGTTTGCAAACAGTAGGTCAATAATTTATTCTAGTTCAATTTTACGAGCCTATTGTTAACATGTAGGGATTCAAAAGAGTTCATAATTTTGTTAGTTTATCTTCGATATATATACGAGTAAGATACCTACATGCGACAAGCTTTTTGCAGTACAAAATAAATATTACATGCAACCTTTAAGATACTGCCTAATTGACATTTCCTTGTAGGTACGTAGTTTCAACTAAATGTGTTGAAGTAGTTGAATAAGGCATTAGTAAAATATGTTATTAATATTTTTTTACGATACATATCAGATCAAGTAATTAACGAAATTTTTTTGTCAGTAAAGTTTAAGCTCCTCTTTTTTTTAAGGTTTAGTGGTAAATCTCAAACAACAAAATCATTAGTTTAATGGGATCTGTTCGACCTTCGTGTAGTGATAAGCATGTGTATTTAATATGGAAATAACTTAAATAAAAATCAGCCTTGATATACGGTCGATATCGATAGTTTCCCTGAACTGAGGTCATAGTTGAATAATATTATACGCAAAGATCTCGCCCAAAAGAAAAAAATTATGTCCTCAAAAATAGGATAGAGTTTTAATAAAAGCGTAGTAAAATATTAATAATGTAGCAATGATTTTATTGGCGAATTGAAGGAGTGTTGAATTTCATATTCTCCAAGTATATAATATTGTGTTATTATTATTATTAAAATTGTATGCCGCTTTATTTTTTGCCCAAGTACGCCGCCGCTATTTTCGCTAAGATTAAATATATAAAAATCATTTTTAAGTCCATTTTACATACATTTTATTTTTAAAAAGTACGGGTGTTTGCGACTATGCGCGAATTCGAATATAATTTACAGAATTAATTTGTACAATGTTATACTCGACAAACAAGTTTTTAACATTATTTTGTTTCCAAGCAAATTAACTTGAGTCACGCTGTTTATATTATTTAGACCGTAAATTATTCTAATTTAAATAACCACATACCCAGTTACCAAAAAGTAATGTTTAAGTTTTTTTTTCTCGTGAAACCTAGAGTTCGTTTTACGCCAATTTCGTAAGCACCCGCTCACTTGTATCTTGAACTTTATACACTTCGTCATTAATGTTCGCACTTTTATTACTTTAAGATACATACGTATTCGTACGAGTGGAAATTTACCGCGCTTTGTGAAATGGTAGCTCAATTATAATTCTATCCATAATGTTTTGCAATATAAAATGTAACGTAGTCTGTGGCGCTTTTAATTGTTTTATCTATAAAATTGTAACAAGAGTATATTTAAATTTATATCTCTTAAATAGTAATCAGTGCGTTATCAAAGTGAGTAAGTTGATCACCTCAGGTGAGGTAACTTTTTTGGCGAAATTATGAAATATAACCAGATTTTGTAGTGAAATTAACATGATTAAATAAATACCAGTTTAAACATATTTTTTATTGGTTTAGTTGTATTTGTGTTACTCTGCGATAGGTGATATTAGCGATAGTGTTGGCAAAACAACGACAGATTATGTATTCGTATCAGTAGGGCACGCGGTTCCTTGAATGCGTGCGCAATACTGTTTAGTGCACGCTGTCAGTGTCCACTGCTTGCCAGATACTAATTATTGACGGATAATAGCCATGAAAATAATACTTTGCATATTTCTTTTCTTTGTATGTAAGGTATACGAATATTTTCTCCTTCACTTGCAGGTTTTGTATGAGGACATTATCCTGTTACAGGACTGCTTATTTTTAGTCCTTATAATTTGGCACTTTAATGATTAAATTTTTCAAATACTTCATTAACATGAACTGTGTGAGGTTGGTAAAGACTTACGATAGTTTGCATCAAGCTTTACTTTAGTGTAAATATTGTATCAACTAGGCACGAGGAGTGTGGAAGTGTGCTCTGCATAATACACTAGTGCGGGTGTGTGAGTGCGCGAAAGTGGTCGCCCGCGCCGTGACGCAATCGGTTACGTAATGCGCGTGCGCGGAGTCGGCAACGGGCGCCGCGCGTGTGCGCACGTCCTTATACTATCGAAAGGGAACTTGTTTAGGCGGTATTATAGGGGCGGCAGTCCTTAGTAATTATTTTAAATAGAAATTTTAGGTACTGTTAGTAGCTATATATTTATTTTTGTACTTTGGTAATCAACTTCAATGTACAAGTGTTAGTTTTTGCAACTTCTACAATGTTTACAACTGTATTATTCGATATAGTTTCACTTTATATTCACTCAGTGCTAATATAATTTTATTGCTAAAAATTTTTACTGGCAAAAAGTGACATCTTTAAGTAGATTTACCTAAGAATTTAATCCAAAGTAAAACACATTTTAGCCTTCTTCTTTGAACCGAATCGCAAATAGAGCAATAAATAGCAAAAAGTATTCACAAGAACAGTAAAATAGTTTTTTAGATTTTTAGAGTACTAAATAATCCTTCAATATTATTACATACATACATATTGTCACGCCTCGTTCCCGCTGCCTACTCCGTTGGGAACGAGGAGTGACAATATGTAGGTATGTATGTAATAATATTGAAGGATTACTGATTTTAAATATGATTTTTTCCTTCAAGCGTTAAAATATTTTCACACTTTTTCTACCGAGGTTGCTATAAATACATTTTTTTATAAAAATATAATACAAATGCTCATGAACACTCGTTGTGCTTATTATTACAAATTATATTTTATGGTCACTTTATTCCATAAATAATGTCGTTCTTTAAACGATGCCACCAAATACATGTACAGTATACATATTAATAAAGTATATATTTCTTTTCACTGAAATTAGAACGTGCTTCATATTTGGTTGTTTTTCTCCAGCGAGCCGTCAGCACCAAGGCCGAAATATTAACTTTTAAATTAACCTGTTGAAATCCATTGCCACATCATTATGTAAAATACCTAGTCTATGGATAAATGTATTTGTTTAGAAAAATCATGTACACACCATGCAATATTGCACATATTTACAAAACTGCCTGAAAGTGATACTAAAAAGCTAATATAATTAGAATGTTACACTAGAATATACATAGTTTGAGCTGACCAGAAACTAAAAGATATCACGTAGGTACATTTGCTAACTTTTCAATGCGAAAAGCATAATTAAAGTACATATATAAACATAATCTCATAAAATAACAACGTTAACGTTTCGGAGCAGAGTTATAAGTACATGCAATAAAAAGTACTACAACATGAATAAAAAACAGTCACCTGTTCAGTAGCAAAGTGCAAGGTCACAACAGGCACACAACACAGGGCTGCCTCTGCCTGTATCTTATATAGTTATTTTGTTTGACATCCTATGTGTGTCCACGAAGACGACACGCAACGCATGCAAACATTTCTTGCTATTCTGGCTACCGCATTAAACAAGCCTTCTTTCTATAATATGCGATAACAAATAGATAAATGGTAGCCCTATACAAGAAACTCGTAGTATGAAGAGTGTCTCTCACACATCTTTACATTTTTATGAATGAACGTAGATGCTGGCGATATGAATGTTAGTTGTATTGTTTGTAAACGACGTTTAAAGATATTATGTTTGTGGGAAAAGGTGTTACTTCGGCAAAAGATTTCCCAACTAATTGCATCGATTTTCTTTGTTCCGATATCCTTTTTTGTTAATGGTATCGAGATTTCCAGTGGTCGCTTCATTATGCTAATTTTGTATTGTGACGAAATGCGTCAACATTCATCTTAGCGTGAGGGCTGGATGGTACCGAAGCTGACTGTTGCTTCAACACGCTCTCTACGAAATAAGGTTAATGGAAAGATAAGTAGTGTTGGCTAACTGGCTTGCAAGTTATTTAATATCAGATCTGCTTCTACGAGTAACGCACAATATTTAAATGTAATTAGTATTTTTCCGTGAAACACTATGTAACACCACATAATCATTGTACGTCTTATTCGGTTCTTCTTTCTTTTCTTGTGATTAGGTATCAGAAAACAATTGAATATGAATAAACTACGAGTATTTAAGAAGTTATATTGTTATACAACCTGTTGTTACTTAAGCAGCGAGAAGGACAATACGTATTGGATTGAACATTTTATGGAAGAAAACGATTACTTATTACCGGCCAGGAGGATCAGGGTGAACCAAAGACCTTAGTCAAGAGCATGGCTGCAGCGTCCGGCGCACGCCCCATAACCGACCGACATCCGACAGCCGACATACGAGTACGAGTACAGACGCCATGATGATACCCGAGTATTAACGTAATGACGCTGTCTGCTCCTTGCGATGGTTTTATATCTTTGTCTTTTGATCTTGGCCTTAAATTCCAAAGCTAGAACGATGAATAATAATGAATTATGTAATAAACGCTGATGCGATATTTACTATAGTGTGCATAAAATTATTCGGTTTTTTTGTTACGCTTTATATAAATGCGAATTGAAATTACATTTCAGTGTTTCGTGTATTTAGGGCTCCGTCGACTTTTTATCTCAAATCAATTGTACCAATTGTATAATTTTAAACGCGATAACAATTAATCGCGTTTAAAATTACTATATAGATAAAGCTACATTATACTTATTGAAAAGTATTAAAAAGTATTCCAGTATATGAGGGAATCGTATGTCGTAAATTTTTAATTTTCTTAGTAAATAAATGTAAAAAGTAGGCGTTATTGGATCGTACATAGAGACATGAGTACTGCAAGATGCATAATACTGATGCGTTATTTGCTTTTAAATTATATACATTAGTACCTATCCATCATAAACCATTGTGTATTATTTATTGTAGGTAGTCCTATTTACACAGGTATCAAATGTACCTATCAGTGATTTTGTTCTCAGGCACTCTTGTATAAACTCATTATTTCAGATTGCTTTGTAATTTTAAACGTCACAGTCATAATATAATAACAGTACGTAGGTATTCTGTTCTTCTTTGACTAAACATTTTCCTTATAATAGTACACCTACGGTAAGATTGAGTATGTGACTGTTGTATGAGTAAGTACCTGTTTGTCAAGCAATTCAAGTTTTATTGCAGTGCATTCACATATACATATTTTTAAATTAAGTCGTGGATATCTTAATCAGCAGTTTACGATAGTACGTTAGTAGTTACGAAGTATTTCTTTCAAAAGTACCTTTGATTGATAAGTTCAACCAAAATGAATGAGATGAATAAATACAAATAATAATAATAACCCCAAATGCTTAGTTTGTTTGTATGCATCATAGTGCGCAGTTGCGTCACTCCTCGCGTCCTCGCGGTAACTATGCTTCTTCTGCTGGCCTTTGACTCGTCCAGATATTTTATAAAGTACAAAAGAAATTACGAAACGAACCTAATGGTGTGTTTATTGAATCTTGCTGAACGAAATAATGTTATCTTAAGAGTCAAAAGTAGCCGAATACAATATTTGTTACGCACAACTACTTTAAATACATTATGTTTTGATTCGATAATAATAACGATGGAAAAAAAATTACGTTGCTTGGCGGTACATACTGTATAACACCACATGTACTTATTTTTTCTGACTTTATGAAATGGATACATACGATATACAATACAATGTACAAATCAGCAGAACATTGCAATTCAATAGTTATTATTAGGCGAGTAATTACCGGATGAAGTCACGACTTCATTTTATGGAAGTAAGGAGAATGGATTCCTTAGTTTTTAACATATTGGTTACTTTTTAATTTGTAGAGTACATAATACATGAACACATAACGTCATGAACAGTTCTATTAAATAAAACAGAAAAACTACAATATATCAATGTTGGCAAAATAAGTTAAGTAATCAGACATACAATTGAATTCTAAACTTCTTTTGTTTATTAATAATCACACATCAATAAAATGGAGCACTTAAAGTGGTACCCTGAAAGCTCTTGCCCATTTGGAATAATAGAGCCTTAGAGCGTCAACTTATTTTTAATATGACAAGTAGCTATACATTTACTTATTTATTTTTTATTAAAAGTTGTATTGAGCAGGTACCCCGATGTGCGACTAATTAGGCCGCCTTTGAAACCTTGCTTGCATCGTATTGCTAGCATTTATTATCTACTATGAGCTTATACATACCGATACCGTGCTCGATATTTTTACATGTGCAGTTTTATCGAAAATGTTGATGGTTTTTACTAGTTGCGTTTACTTTTTTGCAATGTCAAGTACTAATTAATGCCAAGGTTTAAAAAAATACAAATAACATTCGAAGTTGATATCATTTGACATTAAATCAAGGTCTGCCAATACGTATATCATTGTAAAGCAGGTAAATCTGACAGTGACAATGGAATTGATTAGAACTGGCGCTGTTATAACATTGATATTTTGCATACTTTGTGCAGTTTAATCCACTTTGTAAGATAGGATAATTCATTTTCTTTAGGATAGTTTATAATTAAATTTCTAGTCGCATTCTCTTATACAAAAATGTAGACGAACATGCATCCATCCGTCACGTGTCATAAAATATTGATAGTCTTATAATGTTTTGTGATCGGACTAAAGGTTTAGAGTAATTAAAGCCGATACTAATAATAATTTGATTTTTTGATTGACGCGCCGTAATTTTTACTGAGACAAGTAGCGCTATTAGCACACTCTTGTTTTTGGTTTAATCTTGTTTCTAAAACATTTAAAATACCGGTTGCAAAATCATATGGAATATATTAACACACACCGAGGTGCGTGTGTGATACAGTTATGTCGATTGCAGCGTGCGTTACGCAAATATTGCGTTGTTCATTAATCGACGGGTAACATGATATTGAATATAGCATGCAGCCTTACATAACGTGTAGCACCATGGTGTATTGGATTAATAGTTTTAGATTTCATTAGAGTTAACACAGTTAATTAACTCGATGACACCATTTATATACATTTTGAAGTTCTACTGGGACGTGTAAATATTGCGGAAGACGATATTTTGGTAGTTGTTTTCCCTTTCTACTGGTACCACGACGCTAGCGGGCATGGCATATCGAGTCAGTCGGTCGGTCCGTTTGTCGGTCAAGCGAGCCGGTTGTTGTGTAAGCGTCCAATGGAAGCAGACCTCGGAGACAGTCGAAAGTAAAACTGAATGTGTGCCAACACGTAACTGCGCTAAGGTTGACAACCTGCAACTTGTCATGGTGCGCAAGGGACTGGCGGCGCGGCGCGGCGGCTCGTATGGCCGCGGTCACACTAGCATCGCGTCGGACCAACCCTGACAGCCCTAACTTGATCACAACTTGTTTTTAACGGAGGTTTACAAGTAATCTTTTCGCTCTTGTTAATGTTACTCAACTCTACAAATATGTAAATTAGATCAATAACAAATCAATTATTATCAAATGAGAGCAATTTTATTTAAATTACGACACATTACAGTCTAAGAAGAAAGTTTGATTTTGTTAATAATATCGTTGTGATCTGAAAATGTTCAGTTTTGAAGAACAGCAATTGGATCTGGAATCGAGTTAGGATTTGATTCCTAAACAGCAACAATTCAGTGTGTTGCCGAAAATGTTTCGTCTAAATGTTCAAAACTGGGATGATTTCAATTAAAAGCGTGTCACAACACT
>DWBH01000817.1:0-10946 GCA_018230765.1 Ernsta delagoae
TCATTATACAACATTTTTTCTTTATATATTTTTATTATTGTATTATGTTTTAGTAAAAGATAAATCCGCTCTTAATGCAGCTCATGCGGACGAAGTTGCGAGCATACTCTAGTCGTAAGATAAAATGTAAGTGCCACAGTGAATTATCTTCTACGAAGGCGTGGTGCGGCGCCAATTGTCATATTATACACAATGATGCAATTTCGTCAGCTAAATTGGTAAGTTTGAAAGTATTAGGGTTGCCTTCTAAACATCATGTTATAGCTTAAAAGATTTTTAATGAGGTACATGGAAAGGAAATACTTACTTTCCTTTGTCTTTTCCGGGGTCATACTTATTTAAATATTCTTGTTTTTATTTAATTAACTTAACACATGAATGGGTTCTATTGTAAGTAGTAAATATTTTTAGAGCTTAGTAAAATGCAGCAATAATTGGAATGACACTGGTGCTGATTTTAACAATTTATACTTACACACGTCGCCGTAAAGTTCAGTATCCAACTACACGACCTGAAGTGCATTGAAATGCGTAACAATAATCACCCCTTAATCATGAGTCAAATACAGAAGGGATGATAGAGCAAAAAACATTCAACGAGACGATTCAGGGGCTATTTTCCATAATAGGTACCTACGCGCTGCAGAACTACGGAATAAAATAAATTTGCTGTTATAATCTCTTTTTATTGGCAATATAACAAAACAGCTTCCCTGGTATAAAAATAAAAATATTAGGTATACGAAACCGATTAAAAGTTAGGAAAGAGATTGGATTCTCTAGGATCGATCCAGCAATAATTAAAACAATGCTAATCGAAACTTAGCCGCAAGTCCACAACAGTCATTACATTTTAACGTGTCTACCATAATCTTTCCTTTCATTTCATCCTTTTTACGGCTAAATGCAAATCCAATAGAATCTTTCTGTGTAAGTAAGTACTTACTCTACATAAGAGTCATTACGAAACTGAAACCATATTCAATTAAGTATTTATTATTTTTAACAATACCAATTTGCTAAGATACCGGTACACTAGCGATCAATATTTATAACTACACCAAACAACTAACAAACTAAATGCCTAACTACTGAAAGTAAACTTGAAAGATAAGAACATTCGAGATAAATCACCGATTTGGTTTGTTGAATTATTGAAGTTAAAAATGTGGTTTTTAACTATGTAGAGTCACGAAAAATATATAAAAGGGAAATTTTGTTTATCAAAACGAAGTTTTTTGATACAAGTATAAGACTGCAGATCAAACAAATATTCAAAGTAATTCAGGCACATTACAGCGTTGAAGGTTTACTGTGTGCACACACACCAAAAAAGGTTCACCCACATACGTAGTGCGGTATCGCGACGTCGACGTTGTGAACACAGCGGCGCGGGGCGCGCGGGGGGGCGGTTCACTGCCAACCTTTCTATAAAATACTGCGCTGCCATCTGCAAGTTTCAATAGATAACTTGAACTCTGAAGAAATCGGTACGCGCTGCCAACATTTTCGTTTGTTGTGCAGACTTGGAAAAATTGAATGTTGTACACATTGTACGAAAGCGCGCGAAATAAACTTAGTTGAATGAAATACCTACTTCTTTCAGTGATTTAAACAACATAAACTTATAGACACGCTATTTTTGTTCGGCGGCAAAACTGTGTCGATTCGTGGTTGCTGACGGTAGACTGGCTTTACGCTAGTCAAAATAGACGATTATAAATTATTTTTTCATACATACTTTTTAGAGTGATGTATGTTGTATATTGGTGACATCCGCGAATCTGGATTATAAACAACTTTTAAAATATAGACAAAATAACGTTATTAGTAGTGCTATTTATTATAGACATTACCACTTTCACGTTCCTTGATAAAGTTTAGCTGAACAACCTTGTGAAGTGATCAAGATGAGCTTTAATAAGAATAACCCGAACGCAATGGGGAAGCTAATGGGATATTTGAAGCAGCTATCCACAGAAATGGTAAGTCATAAATATAAATTATTTTATTCATGGGGTGAACTTCACCTAATCATATTCCTTACAGTTCCCATGGAACACCCAATCGTTGAAATTGCAAAACCATGGGACTAGTCACAGAACTAGAACTTAAAGTTCTTAGTCAGTAACATTCCGAGAGTTCTCATGCTTGTTCCGAAAGCTCTGGAAAGTATTGCGCGGCATGAGCCGCAAGAAGCGAAGCGGTCGATGTAATACGTTGGTTGCCTGGCAACCATTGTTTCACTCTAAATTTTCCAACGAAAAATTCTCGGAATAAACAATCAGAGTTCATATGGTATAAAAAATAATAAAAGTTTATATAGTAAAAAAAATAGGCATCTATTTGAAAATTTATTTCATTAAATGTACGTGCAATCAAATGATTGTACGCCCATAGAATTTTCTTATCCATGATATTAATAAAAACTTACGATGCAATTTCGCAAGAGCGTTTAAGTTGTAAATAAACGTAATAAAAAGTAAAATAAAAATATTGGATAAATTAAAATTGTAGTCACCAAGATTAGTTTCGCTATACCATTATTTTATATTGTTGCGACATAACTTTCCTTGTAAGCTACCATTAGTAAATTTTACAAAATTAAAACAACCGCTACAATAATAGCGCTGAAATTCTGCTCTACATTTCACATGCACTGATGTATGTGTATGTGCACGTGGCGACACCTCAAGCCAAATATTAACAAAATAGCGCCATCTGCTAAGGGGCTGACTTACTTAGTAAGCTGGGAAAGCATTTGATTCTTGGATTCAACGAAAGAGGGCGCGCATTTTGATACAATATTAATAACAGCAAGCATTTTTTTACCCAACGAAGCCCATAAATAAATAATGTACCTAATATCTACATTTAAAATGCTTAACTATATAATATAAAAGGATCTAATATAATTATTTATGTAACAAATGGTGTATTAAAAATATAAATCACAAAATTACAAGCAGTGGATTGCAATTAAATACAACATAATGATTATGTACTTCGTTAATTGTAAGAAATGAACTATTCATTTCTTAAAAAGCATTGTTTCATACCGCTCAGTTCTCTAGTAAAAGTAACAGTGTAACCAATAAAATATTACAGTTTAAGCCCCTAAGACGAAAATAACTTATAAAAAACTATGCAGACAAACAAACATGTTATTACGTTAAATATTTTACACATCAATCAGTACTTAAATTATGTAGAAAAAACGTAAGTAAAGAATGCAACAGAAATACGTAAGAAGTCAACCGACACATTAATTTTAAAAGGAAAAGTTGTAAAACTACATTTTTCCGTTACACGTGCCCCATTGTATGGATACGACGAAACTGTGTCATTTGGTTGACGTTGTTTATGATAAGGCAAGGGTCAGCCCAGTTATGGGAGAAGTAATGCATTCCCATCGATATACGTTTCCAATAACAAGTTCAAGGTTAAGATCGATTTCAAAACGGCTTGGCTTCATCATGAGTTAGTAGAAAATCTATTCTTTCTTGGACATTGAAAAGAAAAACATACTATAATAAGAATACACTCATATTCTTCAAAGTACATTATGTAGACTTTTTACGTCCTTTGAACTCTCAGTGTGTAGGCATGTGTCTGAGACACGTGATCAATAACTTACAGATTTTATTTTCAATGATATCAATATAAACACGCGTTATAATAAACTTCTACTATCTTTTATTACTTATACAAAATAATATTATGCCTTACGAAGTAGGTTAAGAAGGGTTTTGTAAATACAGGACATTTAAGTAATCGACAAAAAGGAATCAAAATCCGTAATCAGCCAAGATCTTTGTGAGAGTGATGATCGTGGTTTTGAAAAACCATTTATATTTGACCGCGTAAAGAAACAAAAATATACCGACAAATTGAGGACATGTCATTTTGGAAGTCCATTAGTTAATAAACAAGTTAAAGGCAGATTTGTAAAACTTATTTTAACATATACACTTACTTACAAAATAAGAAAAAAAGCTTGTAGACTTTGAACATGACGTTGACAATGATAAGTACGCCCAACCAAACGTTTATAGAAAACGAATGTTTATATTTTTTAATAAATTATGATTTCGAAGAACTTCTTAAATTACTCGACGTTTTGTGACGGAATAAAGGTAGGTTCAACAAAAATTAAAGACAACTAATATCATATTAGTAATATGCAATACTTGTAATGGATATGAATAAGTAAAATGTTCAAGTATGTACAGCTTTGTTTTATAAACATCGTTAAAGGAGCTGGACAGTCGCATAATGATAACATCAACAATCGATTGGGAATCACGAATGCAAATAATGTACTGTTATTGAACAGCTGTGTTTTCACAGGTTCTTTCAGTATACTTTTTTTGGTAGTAACGAGATCTTGATACGAACTGAGTGACGTCTCATACAGGAATTGATGTGCTGACTGGGTCAGGGTGGGCGCTATGCATATCAATAGGTTATCAAAAGCATGCTTCAGTCATATGTACAGTGGTCAATAAGCAATGTTTTCTCTATCTGACCTCAGATTCTTGGAGTTCAACAATTCTTATCGACTTGACAGACTTACGCACATAAGATAGGGAATATAATAAATGGTCCGTGTTTGCGGACTTTAGTGTTAAATACTCAGTGCACTAGTTTAAACAATATTCCGGTCATTATAATCAGTTGATTGCTGGAATATTTCGGTAATACATCCGAATCAAGAAAATATTTTGTCTGCATCTGCTCTGTGTTATATACATTGTGTTTTCTTTATCGCAGGGTGGAAGCGAGCAAGGACGTCGAGGGCAAACCGACGAAGAACGTTTATATCGCACCAAGGGACCTAAATACGCCCGGGTTCCTTCAAGGCCAACACTCTCAGCATCAACCACCTGCACTTCCCTCGCTACTTCATGTGGATCCCAAGGAACTCTTGTGCCTAACTACGCAACAATCCCAGAAAACGCATCTACGGAAAGCAGCAGCGAAGACGAACAGGATTCATTTGAGAAAACCCGTCGTCATTTCCAACAGTTACGCCAAATCAGTTTAGGAAACGAGTTTAAGTACAAAATGGAAATGGAAATTAAAAGTGCCAAGGAGGAGAATTTGAGAAATTCCGTGCCGTATGTGAAACAGCTAAGCACGGAAAATAATATTAAAACCGATTACACCATTAATGGAGATGCTCAACCTTATGGCCCTACAACACAAAGGCTCTATTTATGGACACAGGTTAGTCTTAATATATTTCAAAACATATAAATATTTTTCCGAGAGGAAATAAAAAATAACACACAAAGTAAAACAATGAAGCTAATAAATGCAATGAACTCAACTTCATTCGTTTCAATTGAAATTTTTTTTTGTTCGGAACAGTTAGACTTAATAGAAAATACGAGAAGGTAATTAGTAATACATAAATATTTAAAGAGCGAATGAACTAAGGGATATTTTTGCATCATACTGATCCCTTTAATGAATGAATTTAACTACGGAGTAAACTTTTCTGCAGTAACTTCCTTGTATACTCAACACAGGGGTAAAACGTCATACGTATGCACACCCTGTGTATATAAAGAAACAGCCAACAAGTACATAAATGGACCGAAACGCGAACCGAGCTTCAGAGCTTTCCAGAAAGGGTTTACGTGAATACGCTTTGAGAATCGTGAATAGTTTTTAGTTTTTAGAAAAGAATTGTAACTTTCAATGATGTTAAAATCGGAGACATTTCAGGTTTTAGTAATAAATTGTAAGTGTCATTCATACCTCATAACTAGAATAATAATAAAAATTCTGATTTTTGTTACAGCTATTGGCAGCATTTGCTGTGTCCATGGGCTCGCTGATTGTGGGCTTTTCATCTGGCTACACGTCGCCAGCACTTCTAAGCATGAATGAAACTTTGGCCATTACGAATGAAGAAGTAAGTAATTATGGCACTTAATCGAATCAATAAATCAGGCCATAACAATGCTCGCAATCCCCATTTATAACTACAAATTAAGAAAACATTATCCACTGAACTTGTAAATATCCAATACACATGTGTAACTTTGTATGAATATAATTTTCTCCAGCTAACGTAGTCAACATTTTTGTTTACAGAATAGCTGGATTGGAGGTTCGATGCCCTTAGCTGCGTTAGTCGGTGGCATTTTGGGCGGACCACTAATAGAGTACTTGGGGAGAAGACTCACAATAATATGCACAGCAGTGCCTTTTCTTATTGGCTGGATATTGATTGCATCTGCGGCAAATATTATTATGGTTTTCGTCGGCAGAATTTTCTGTGGAATATGTGTCGGTGTTGGATCACTCGCTTTTCCTGTGTATCTTGGAGAAACAGTGCAACCAGAAGTCCGCGGTACCCTCGGCCTACTTCCAACTGCATTTGGTAACACAGGCATCCTCCTAGCTTTCTTTGTTGGAAGTTACCTGAACTGGTCTCATTTAGCATACTTTGGAGCCGCACTACCAGTTCCATTCTTTTTATTAATGCTTGCTGCTCCAGAAACCCCACGCTGGTTCATTACAAAGGGACGTGTTGAAGATGCCCGTAAAGCATTACAATGGTTAAGAGGAAAAAATGTAAGCATTGAAAAGGAAATGCGTGACTTAACAAGATCCCAAGCGGAAAGTGATCTTATTCGTGGAAACTCATTTGGACAACTATTCTCGAGAAAAAATGTTCCTGCTGTATTGATTTCTCTTGGACTTATGTTATTCCAACAATTAAGTGGTATAAACGCTGTGATATTTTATGCATCTACGATCTTCAAACTGGCAGGAAGCAGTGTCGATGAAAATGTATGCAGTATTATCATCGGGGCCGTGAACTTCGTGTCAACATTTATTGCCACTGCTGTTATTGACAGATTAGGGAGAAAAATGCTTCTGTATATATCATCAGTATCTATGATTATTACACTTGTTGCATTGGGTTCCTACTTTTACGTCAAAGACGCTGGAGTCGATGTAAGCAGTTATGGGTGGCTGCCATTGGCCTGTCTGGTTATTTACATATTAGGATTTTCGATTGGCTTCGGTCCTATTCCATGGCTTATGCTGGGAGAGATTTTGCCCTCGAAAATTCGTGGTAACGCAGCTTCACTGGCCACCGGTTTCAACTGGACCTGCACATTCATAGTCACGAAGACATTCCACAACATTATTGAGGCTATTCAGATGTACGGCACGGTGTGGCTGTTTGCTGTGCTGTGTGTGATTGGATTATTGTTCGTGATATTCTTTGTACCTGAGACTAGGGGCAAAAGTTTAGAAGAAATTGAAAAGAAATTGACAGGTGGATCGAGGCGGGTCCGCAACATAAACTGCAGCAAACAAATACAGAATGCTTGTTAAAATGTGGAAAGAAAGAAAAATAAAATAATACATTCCAGGGTGCAGAGTGCACGTGCCCTGTACTGTCTTAGAAAATAATTATTCAGGTACATTAACAGGCGGCAAATGAATAAATCGCTGATGGCTATATTCACCATGTGTGCTGAAGACTGATTTGGATTGTATTTGTAGGCTGAATATTTTGTAAATATAGTATATCCTTTAAGTAATTTTGTATAGGTAATTTATAGTTCCTTTAGACGTAATTTAAAATAAGTATAGGTATCGATAATAATTTTAAAAATTTATAAATTGTTAATTATATCTAAAATGAGATCTGCACTATTATTATTGAACAAACATGGGCATGACAAAATATATTATACATACTATAGTAACCAAATCATCATAGTGTAAATCAAACTGATAAGCAAACGAATACTATGGTACCTACTAGATCCGTAGATTAATTTAAGTATGTATATTACTTTTTAATTTGCATACCACTTCGTATATTACGGAGGCTATTTATTATACTTGTTATTTTTGTAAATATAAACATTTAAAAATTTGTGTGTTTTTATATGTACCTAACCTATCAAATCTTTTTTTCATCTCTCAGCTCTTGAACAAAATAATTTGGGGCTATTAATAAAGTAATCAAATGAAATAACGATAAGAAACATTTAAGGTTTCAATACTTTCAATATACATACTTAAAGAGATAACGAAGTTTGTCTTTAAATTCAATGTTACTTATGTTACTATTATCATAAATTTCTATGTACCTTGACAACGACTTTTACGAATAAGTATACTTACCTAATTTAATTACTTTGGTGCATAAGGTGTATTATTACATATACAATATACTTACATTATCTATTTCTATTATAGGTATAAGGTTCTGAATTCTGAAAATTCTAGATCAAGCTTATCTAACAATAAATCACACTACAGTATACTGCATAGGTAGGTACTTACCTACCTTATCTTTTACTATGACGAATCGATTTTTTGATGCTTCTTTACGTCCACGTAATATGAGTAGAGTGACCTACCATATGCATGATTTACAGTTAAAGTTTTTCCAAGAAGGTTTTGACTGCCATGGATTTTTTCACGGTCACAAATTGGTGTGATGTCTTGTGACATAATAATAAATTGGAGGCAGAGAGTTGCATTGGATAATCCGGACACTAACTAAACGTCTTTTTTACCGTCACCAAAGCCGCGAAAATAAAATTTACAAAAACAAAACTTAAGGGTTTATTTATAAATATGGACTTTTTCAATATTGCTGTCTTATCTATATGTACATATCCTTTGTCCTGAATGACTTACTGACTGACTGGACTGACTGACGGATCAACGCACAGCCGAAACCGCTGATCGTAGAGACCTCTAAATTGGAGGGAGTGTGGTGGTATGATATGTGGTGGTATGATAAGAACAGATTTTCCAAATTTTAATTCTACTCTGAGAGGGTGAAAAAAGGGTGCAAAGTTTTTATTGAACATTTTATATTATGATTTTGTAGTCCAATCTACTACAAATTTGCATAAAATTAATAGAAGATGGAGTTTCAAGTTTTACTGAAAATTAAGAGTAGAAAGTTATTTTGGGGGTAATTTGCTTCCAATATTAAAACTCCTTCCTTAGTGCTTTTGGTTTAAAAACATAACAATGCCAGTAGAACTCGCGCAGGAAGGATTCCATATCACTATCTACACAATATTATATTCTTATGTATTGTATTTTAGGAAGAGACGTTAGGTGAATTATGATCCATATCATCTGAGTTCATCAAGTGTGACAGACACTATTTATACACGTTTATAAATTCTTCTCTTACCCTATTTATAAATGTATGAAATTTACGTTGACCAAGTCCCGAGCATCATCTTAGTTGCTATTATGTAATCACAGGCGTACCTATTATTTACGATACGCGTAAAAAGTTTATTTGTTAGGTTCGCTTTTGTTTAAACCTAATTACTAAAATGACATTAGAAATAATAATATACTTATAAATTAAGTACATAATTATTTTATTTTTACACTAGTTATTATAATATCATATAGCTGTAATATGCCTGATAGTTTTTCATAAAAACTCGAAAGGTGTGTGAACCCGCAGTTGGCCAGGGTAGCATAAATAAGAAGACATTATACTGTACCTAACTACCAGTTACCTATCTAAAGGCTATAACATTACAATTCCATCGGACAGATCGCCAGCCGCCTACGCAATAAAATATGTGTCTATTGAGTAAACAAAACCACATGGCAAGTTTGAAAATCAAACAAATCGTTCATACACGTCTAAACAGCAACGCTCTCTACTCATTGTCTAACGCATCTTGAATGACATCATGGTGTAAATGATGTATCTACGCGCTTTAAACTAAATTAACTAAATAAAGATATTTTAAAGAATTACATTTTGTAAGCAGTGCGGAAGAAAAAAACACAGAAAATATACAAATAATAAATTAAAAATAAACCCCGACACAAAAACTTTGCACATATCATTTTTGTAACAGGCACGTGATGCACTTTCATTCGAGACCCCACTCGAGTATATTTATTTGCAGACATTCTGTTATTCTTCTTTCCTCACTTTCTTCACCCCCAACTTATAAACGGCTCAATCGATTTTCATCGAACATTTCTAAGAATATTCGCACATAAGTCACCTTTAATAAAAAAAAACTAAATTGAAATCACTTCATCGCTTCATCCGTTCGGTTTCTATGACGCCACAGCATACAGACACGTTAAACTTATAGCACCCCTCTCTGTGTAGCGGTACAAAAATACCTCTAATATACCTACACATTAAATATATACTTATAAGTTTCTTATTTTTTATTTAATTAACAATTCATTATTTTATGATAGGTATTTAACAATGGCAAATAGTTAGACGCCTAGTTCTATTTCCGTTCTCATCAAATGTTAGCCTTTATATTAACAACCCTTCTTTACTGGTACTTAGCATTATGCCTCATTGTTACATAACTATAATACATTGTAGGCTTTTAAAATAAAAATACAAAAACAAAAAAATACACAATGAAACGAAATGAATGAGTGTGTATTCATGTATTTTAGACAAGCCTCCGGAAAGTTTATGCCTTTCGATTATAGTCTTGCTCCGTAAAATGATAGGTCCTAGGTAACACGTGAATTTAACGACTTCAATAATTGTAACATGACGTCTGCTGCTACGTAATAAGATGCTCTCTTTGTTGATGTTGAATAATGAATAGTCGTAGTATCTTCGTCACTCAGTCATGAATTAAATATTATTAAAATGATGTAAATAAAAAATTAAAAATAAATTTGTCATTTTCAATAAGTTACTGTCTAACTAAACTCTTTTTCTCAACAATTTCCTATAAAATGTATCTTTTTAAGCAAGCAAAGAATCTCAACTGAGCGTAGGATAATGCAAACATAAACCAATATAATATGTAAAAAAATAAACAAATCGGAAAGATATATTCATTTTTTTACCCTTAATTAGGTAGGTAATGCAAGTCTGTGAAAATTTCAATAAAATAAGATATTATTGGAGTACATAATATTTTCTATTAATT
>DWBH01000818.1:0-10941 GCA_018230765.1 Ernsta delagoae
CCTTTCGACATGTGGTAAAACGAGTAGGATAATAGCTACTGAAGAAAGAATATTATTATTTGTGTATGGCAAGCATATGGCATAAATAAAAAAAATACAAAAAACTTAAGTCATTATGGTTTATGGACTTTGTTTAAATTCAAACTTTTTAAGAGCAGAGCATTAAATAAATAATCAGTAAATCTAAGTTTAATATGTAAAGAGTATACCTTTTTATCCATAATAATTACAATATATAAATCCTAAATTTGTAAAAGAAAAATAATATTTAATTAAGAATACAAATGTGAAATTGGCGAAAATCTGGTTGGAGGATGATTTTATTTTTATTCTAATATCTTTTTCCTTGTCGTTAGTTCCATCCATTATTTAAATAATAATGGAATTGAACAAGGACTTTAACAACGTGTCGGGAAATAAAATAAGCTGTAGGTATTGATAAATCGAACTTGAGATTGAGAACCCTTTGGAGCGCTCGTTTTTCATAGTTATTTTTGCACTCTAGATACACTCAATCTTAAGTTGTGTTTATTAATACGGGTCTTAATTTTCCAAATTATTTTCTAAGTTTTTTAATCAAAGAGCAATGTAAGTCTCAAAGAGTATGTAATTCACAGACTGGTATTAGGGATCTACGCAAAGATCTACGTATTTAACGTAGTCTTTCGTAATATGGCAACACATGTCTGTCTTTGGGTCTTTGAAAGGTCTCCACAGTCTGTTTAGACCTCTAGAGAAACTTCTTCAAAAATGTATTACTCTTATCTTTGAACTTCATGATTCTGTCCATAGCCTTAACATTTTTTTATATATTTAACCTGTGCTGTGTATAGAGGTTAGATATGTATATACTCTGCTTGGATATAGAATGTACTCTATGATTCAAAATGTCAAATGTCAAATTTTAACCTATAAAACATTAACCATAGATCATCTAATCTAGTAGGATGTCAAGTGTCTACTTGAAATTAACCGTGTCTTTAATTAGTTTTATAAATTAATTATTATTATTATTATAGTTATTAATAAACTTTTAATTATTTTGTTAATTTTTTACTGGCGCCATATTATTATTATTTGTAAAAATGACTACAATTCGTCCGTTCACTTGTGAAGATATGTTAAGTTTTAACAATGTGTAAATATCTTTGTGTAGTTTGCACTTTGCTGTTTTAGAAGTTTAAAACTTTTTTAAACTTATTAGTAAATAAATTTTAACATTGTAGGAACCTGGATCCCCTTACTGAAACTTACGGTTTGTCATTTTACACGCAATATTTGGCCCATTGGCCGGAATATTTTCAAGTAGCAGAATCACCAAGCGGAGAAATAATGGGATACAGTAATAATATATATAATTATAATAAATTTTTTAAAGTAGGAAATAGCTTTGTAACTTAAATTAACTGATTGTTTTATTCACACAGTAATGGGTAAAGCAGAAGGACATGGAGAAAATTGGCATGGACATGTGACTGCTTTAACTGTCAGCCCTGATTATAGAAGATTAGGTCTTGCGGCTACTCTCATGAACATTCTTGAGGATGTTTCTGAGAAGTGAGTACTGAGGAACCATTTCCTTTATGCAAATAATATAATATGAGACTGCACCATTGATGTTGTGAACCTACAATCATAAACATACATACAGAAAATACCCAGAGGGGTAATGGATATCTAATGCTCTAAAAGCTGAGTCAAGTCTACCTTATACCACCTTCTTAATAGTTAAGAGCTTCTGAATAACCTTAATTATAATATATTGTTCCAGAAAGAAAGCTTACTTTGTGGACTTATTTGTGAGAGTAAGTAATAAAGTAGCTATCAACATGTACAAGAATCTGGGATACATTGTATACAGGACTGTTTTGGAGTACTATTCTGGAGACCCAGATGAGGATGCTTATGGTAATTCTTATTGTTTATATATATAGGCAAGTTTTTGCCCCAGTTACTAAATTGAATAATTTAAAATACTTTTAAGAAGCATATAATAATAAATCTCATTAGAGCCACCAGCATCTGCCTTGCATGCAGTTAAATTTTTTTATATCATGATCACAAAACACTCTTACTATAACTATCTTAATATCATTGTCCATTTTTCAGATATGAGGAAAGCTTGTTCGAGGGATGTTAATAAGAAGTCAGTTGTTCCATTGACACATCCAGTTAGACCAGAAGATGTAGATTAAAAAGTAACATAGGTACCTCCTTATTTTTAGGACTAACTTATCAGTAATTTACTTTCATGCCTATCTTTAAAAAATATGTTGTACATTTTTCAGTCACAACATTATTTATGTTCATGTCTAATAAAATTTTTACCACAGATTTTTACTTACTATGGGTAGTTGTACTTATTATTTCATTTTAAATATAAAAATTGTTGTATAAATTGTTAAAGATAATATTGTTTTTCTATGTGCACTCTTGGGAAATCTCAACACTGTAGAGGTAGATTTTAAAATAAATACTTTGTTAGAAATACATTTATTAAAACATAAATGAAAGTTGTGTAGATGTTACTACAAAAATTATTAACTTTGATTGTCATCCACATCCTTATTAATATTGTCACTTGATTGATTTTGATTTGCTTCATCAGTTTCTGAATTAGTTTCTTCCTCATTTGAAGGCTCTGTAACTTCTTTTTGTTTACGCCATTGTTTGGCTGCAGCCAGTAACTTCAAGTTAGGTCTAACCATTTCATCTTCTGGGAATATATAATCAAACACTTCCTCCCATCCTTCCTCCACACCACTATCACTGACAATTTTCTGCCTCTTTTTAACTCTTCTAGGCATTTTCGCAAGCACCTTTTCAAGTTGTATCTCATCACCTATTTCTGTTTCGAAATCTTTCCATGCTTCTAATAAAAGCACTCTGGATTCCTTTTCACCAGCACTTCTTAAACTGTCATTGGCTCTTTCATAGACACGCCTAGCTAAATCTACATTTATATTATCAGGATTTTCAGCATTTAATTCAAATTTTGCATATGAAAGCCAAACCTTTACATGGACTGTTCTTTCAAGCAATCTTTCATACAATTGTCTGGCTTTTTCTGTTTCACCTTGAGTGACTTCAAAATCTATGTAACTCTTCCACAGGAGTTCAGGCATGTCTAATCTGGGCTGACCTACAGCAATTTCATAAATAGCTCTAGCTCTGTCTGTGTCACCAAGTAATGTTTCTAATTCAGCAAATTTAATCCAAGTAACACAATTTTCTGGCCCATATTCTAAAAACTTCTGGTATAATATTCTACATCTGTCGAATTCTCTAAGCTGGATTTCCAAATCAATATAACCTCTGTACAATTTGTCTCTAGGACACATCCCTAGAGCCATACCCAATGTCTTTCTTGCTTGCTTTAAATCTTTACATCTAACTTCTAAGTGAGCGTACATCAACCAAATTTTTGAAAAAGTAAATATTTTATGTGGTATTAACTCCAAACAAGTTCTATATACTTGTCTTGTACGTTCTATGTCTTCAGCTTCCAATTCTTCATACAAGGCATAGTTTATCCATAAGTAAATGTATCGTCGCCAAAATTGTTTATCTTTTGTTGGAGGTACATTTGCTATTGCCCTTTCATAAGTGTCTCTTATAACTTCAGTATTGCCTTCATTTTCAACAAGCCTTATGTAATCGAACCATGCATCATAATTTGTTGGATTCTCAATAACTTCCTGTTCATACATGTATTTTCTCTTATTAACAATAACATCTTCAATACCAGATCTATCTCCATACTTTTTCTCATGTATTGTGTAAGCTTTATAAAGCTCTTTATTTTTATCTTTAGGGATGTGATCCAAAGCATACTTGTAAATAACTCTAGCCCTGTCATGTTCTTTTTGATTCTCTTCAAACTTGGCAAAAGCTATAAAGAGTCTTTCATCTAGTTCTTCATCTCCATAGAACTCAACTGCCCTTTCATAAACTTTTCTGGCACCATTAATGAATCCATGGTTTTCTTCAAATTTAGCATATTTGATCCAATGCTTAACATCAGGGTGTACCATGACAAATCTTTCATAAATTTGCCTTGCTCTATCCAGTTCCTTATATCTTAGTTCAAAGTTTATGTATGTCTGCCACGCTTGCTCATCTGGTTGCCATTCCATCCATCTTTCAAACACCTATAAAGCGAAATAAGTTATTTTTGAAAAGTACAAGCTCAAACAAAACATTTCAAATAAAAAATATTGTACCTGTCTTGCACCTGCAATATTTTCCAGCATCTCCTCCATATAAGTGTATTTGTACCAGAATTGTGAAACTCTTGGCAGTATAGTCACTGCTCTATCCCACAAGTTTCGTGCATGATTGACTTGTCTATTGCGCATCTCCATTTCAGTGTATTTCAACCTAAAATTAAAGAATTGGTTACAAATCTTTAGTGGTTACAAATATTACCAAGACCCACAATATTTATTCCTTATCTAGATCTCTTAATTTTTGTGAGTCTAACTTCTTTCACAGCTGTTTTTGACCTTATGTTATTGGTATTTAAAATAGTTTTGAAATAAAAATTTGTGAAAATCAAAAATTATAGATCCTTACCATAGGGTAACATTTCTGTGGTCCACATCCAGAGCTCTTTCATAGATAGAACGAGCCCTTTGAACTTGTTTCTGAGACTCTTCCCATTGGGCATATTTAAGCCAGTTGCCAATTACCTAAAAATTAATAAACACTTTACCAACAACAAAGCAAAGAAAACAAAGGCCTATTATTATTATCACATTAATGTTGACACAAAATGTTTACTATGTGTTAAATACAATCAAAGTTACCACCACTATACTACAGCAGCAATAAGACATTTCAGCAACAGAAAATAAGACCTCTTGAATGCATTTTAAGTTTTGATGAACATATTTATAGATGGGTACTTTAAGATGCAATTGACATGCACAACAGATCACTAACCATGCGATTCTTGCGAATATTGTCTTCAAAAGCTTTTCTTTTGCGATGTTGATAATCTCGTAATTCTTCTGGATCTGAGATTTTCTGCTTTGGAGGCGGCGGCAAGATTTCCAAGTCTCTTTCTTTCGCCTCTCTAAGTAACTGTTCTGCAGTTATTTGAATTTCTGCAGGCGCTTTGTTTTTAACCTAAAAATTTGTAAGTAACAGTTAAAGTATGAACTTTGAATACAAGGGTAACGTTCAGTATATAAATAAAAATAGGTAACCTTCGCCACTTTGGGCATTTTTGTGGTCTTCTCCATTTTATGAGCTTAAGGATAATATTATTTTTCAGTAACCAGTTGAAAAGTTAAAGTATACGTCCTGTTAACTTAATAGGAAAAATGTAATGGCACTTTAATATTATGACGACTAAATCATGAAAATGTAGCACAAGAAATACGCTTGCTTTAATTTGTTTTGCTTAAATTTAATTATTTATAACGCTAGGAATGGTATATTTTGATTATTATTTTTTTATTAGGCTACGCCAACGAACGCCATCGCCATTAAAATATTTGTTGACAATGTTGACATTGACAGTTGATAATATGGGCCCCTAGACAAAGTGCCTCAGCGATCCTTCGGAGCGATCGATAACGACAAAATATTGACGATTTTTGACATTAACTCTGATACTGACTAACATTAAATATCTATGACACGATCAATGAGGTGTGACCTTTTTTAAAAAATAATTGCAACTGGCTGTTACTGGCTTTTTAGCGGCTGTCGTAAAGTATTAAAAAAATAGTCAGGAACAGGATAAAAGATTTATACATGGCCATGGATACAGAGAGACAAGAGTCCAAAGCACAATGCTTTAGCCCAACGTGAGCTGGCACCATTATATGAAGGGATTTTTTTATGGTCTATGGTCTTGTCTAAAGGCGAAAACAGACATTTAAAATCGCATGCAGAGAATATTGGCATAAATTAGCTATACACAGTGTTATTATTTTTATAAAATTCCTACGCTATCCAAAGATCAATGTGACAAAATAATATTATGTTTTTCCTAGACTAAAGCGCAGCATGGCTCTTGATACAACTCTTCCATATCGATTTATTTACTTAAACATCTATACCGAACTTATGTGTAAAGTATATACGGGAGTTTTCTCATTTGGATAAAAATGACGAGATGCATCCGGGCTCTGCACACGTAACCATAATATGTTTATGGAAACCTTTTTATTTTTCATAAAAAAAAATATACAAATAAACGAAATTTGTTTTGACAACAGCTGAGCCCAAATAGGCCAATAGCATGTTATTGACAGTTTTTTTTGGTTTGTCTCCAAAGAAGATTGCTCGTCAATTAGTTACTTGACGTTTCTACATCTATGTATGTAATTATAATACCTATTTTAATCAATTCAATAAATACATTTCAATGAAAAAATGAAATGAGGTCTGACAGGAAAGTTGAAATATTGTTTTTGTTAATAATATAATGTACTAAATAAATTTTCTTTAAAATTAACATACTGCTAAAATAATATCTTCGAATTTTTTCCTTATATAATATTCTCATGATACTTAGAATGATAAAATAAATTTCTTAAAATATTGCAAAAGTAAGGTTAGAGCTGCTGCCCTGTGACCAGAATCTCTGGATTTGTTCGTAAACAAAAATGAAAGTTATTTACCAAATAACATCACTGTGTATTCGACGTCTATTGCGGCCGAGTTTTTGTAAGTAAATAAAATCTACCTAATAAAATACTTGAAGTAAGTTTGGATTGCCGAAAAATAAGTTTTTAAGACTTGTTATTGATGGGTTTTTTGTGAAAGCATTCATAAGTAAATTTTCGTTTTAGCACAAGTAATTGTTACCTAAAACTATTAAATTTTCATTTTTAATGTGCCTAGGATCTAATATTATTTAGATTTGAAATTGTTAAAAGAGATATTGATTTTGTACTCCTACTAATGTTAATGTACCAATTTATTCAAAAAATCATTTGAATTCCTCAGCTTTAACTTCTTCATCAAGATATTTCAAACTTGCAAAGCCACCACGAGAAAATTTACAAGTAGAGTACTTGAAATCGGTCATAGATAAAAAAAATAATGATTGGACAGCAATTAAAAATAAAATTCTGGGTACACCAGGAAATATGACAGACAAGAATGTTGATGCAGTTATCATGAAATTCATAACCTCACAACGGCAATTTGATTCTGGTTATTCCTTTGCAAATTATTTGCAAACATCACACACAGAGCTTAATCTGGGAGTTATAAATAGTCTACTGAATTTTTACTATGAGTTATCAAAAGAAAATGAATTATCAGAGGAGGCAAAAAAATTCATTTTGGATTCATACAAAAGCTTGTATGATAAGTACAAAGTATTAGATTACTATACCAGTGAGAGATTGCTGCATGCTTTGTGTGCTATTGGTGAATGGAAAAAGAGTTTAAAAATATTGGATGATGTATATATAAGCTGTATTCCCAGTCATTCAGCCCACAGCACCCTGATTTCAACTCTTTTTAAGCACAACAAAAAGGCTGAAGCGTTAAAAGCAATTAAGCGAAGCTTGAGTGATAACAGACCTCTCTTAGACAATGCATATGATGAATGGTTGAAGTATATTTTGCGAAAATATAAGGACAAAAAGATAATATTAAAGCATATGGATGAGGTTTTTTTACATTTGGCTGAAAACTATGTAAGAGTTCCAGAAACAACTGCAGAAAAGATAAAAGGAACATTTTTATCACTTGGCTGGATTGTCAACTATTCATCAATAGACAGGAATAGGTAAGTTTGTGCAATTATTATTTCTGTAAATGTAGTAACTTTTAGCTCTAACTAAAAGTTACTTCATTCGAGATTTCTGTTTACTCAAAATCTTACTACAACCTATTCAAAATAACTCCAGAAAAATGTTTAAAATAATATAATGGTGACATTTTTAATATAATTTATTTTATTGTAAAATTTCAGTGGACAGTGTGCTTGCTGCAATAGAAGATTAGCTGATATAGAATTATCTAATGAGGAGTTTTCATTACTTCAGCAAAATGTCAAAGAAAAGTTAATAGTTGGTTCAGATTTACTATTGAAAACATCACCAGAAGAACTTAAGAAATTTTTAAAGTTAATTAAGGAAACGGGACCCTATGATGTAGTACTTGATGGCTTAAACATTGCATATACACTTGGTCCAGGATCATTATATGAAAAAGTGAAAACTCTAGACACAGTTGTTGATTACTTTGTGAAGCGGAAAAAAAAGATTTTGCTGTTGGGAAGAAAGCACATGTATAAATGGCATGCACCAACTATAAAGGGAATCACAAAGAAAACCCTTTGCTTCTTCACAGATAACATGTAAGTATGCTTGAATTAAATTAAATTTACATCAGCTCATTTCCATACTTGATTTGACAGCAACCCTTTTTATGTCCCACTGCGGGGCTCGAATCTCCATTGTAGGTTTGTGGAGAGGGGCTAGTGGCCAAACTGTGTTGAATTTTCTCAAAGTGCCCAAAAAGCCTCCAACTAGGTTTTACAAACTGCTATATTATCAATAGTATAATAGTAGTATATGATAGGAGTAAGAATAGTAGCATATGATAGAATGATAAATAAATAACATTATCTTTATCATTAGAATGTCCCTTTGGGTTCCAGTTCTCAGGATGATCCATACTTTATAACAGCAGCAATTCTAAGTGGTCCGAACACTGACATAGTCTCCAGAGACTTGCTCAGAGGTCACAAGTTCATGATGAAGCAAGAAAATTTGAGACTATTGTTTCAAAAATGGCAATGGAAACACCAGTGGATGGTATTTTCAGTGAGAAAGAGGCCTATTATAAAGGTACTCAATATATATATATGTTTAATATAATATAATTTATTTAAGGGAATACATAATTATTAACATTTCTTTTACTATGGTATGGGTAAATTCAGGTCCAAATATTTTATGTTGTGGTTATTGATGGTTAGATTGAATGATTAGCAGCTATACCTTTTTTTTAAAATGCCATGATCTACCTACTTTCTATATAAAGGAATAGAAAATATTATTTTTCATTGAGTATTGTAATTTTTATTTACATTTTAGGAACCTTTGAAGTTTGAACCATGCGCGCAAAAGAATGATGCTGGTTGGCATATACCTTATGAAAAAGATGGTGGAGCCGAAGACAACGAAGAAAATTATTTAAATCTTGGAGACCCCAACTGTTCCTCTTGGCTTTGCATAAGAGAACATAGATAGGTTTTAAATAAATAAATAAATGACTTAATTTTTAAGAATTGAATGAATATCATTTGTTTTATTAATGGTCCTAACACTACTAAAACATGGCTAAATAGGTGCTATTATGAAAGTGACAGATATTTTGTTTAACCCTTAAACACTTGAAAATAAATAATACATAGAGCAGAATTCATATAAAGGCACAAGGTCTTTATCAGTGGGTATGTTCTGTAGGGTAGTTGGAAATTCCATGGTTGGCGTGGGTTATCGGGCAAGGAGATGTTGAATGATAAATTGATAGCATTCAATTTCACCATAATTACTGTACTTTCAACAATTAATAATCTTTTTCCTAATTAAATAACGTTCCACCGAACACTTAAACGCACTACATGTCCCTCACATATAAAAATGTTTCACACTGTTTAGCAATAAAATTAACAATAAAACCTTAGCTACATTTTGACAGTAAATATTTTTTTAAATTTGAGAGGCGCTGTCTGCCTTTAATAATATCAGTCTGTCTAACGTTAAAACTTCGTACTCATTGTTTTATTTATTCTTGGTTTTTTCTTTATTAAGTAAATTGTAAAGTGTCTATCTCATCACCTACACGTACACACAAATCATGCCTAGGTCAGGAAAGTCTAGAGTCGTACAGTCTCCTTCTGAGATGGATAGACCCAAAGCATCGAAAACTAATCTCGAGTCCAAATCTGAGCAGAATGTCAAAATACTAAAACATACCAACTCCGGTTAGTATCTACACCTACATACCTACCTATACCCACGAAGTATACAAGTACGTCTGTGTCTCATATATCTACGACTTTAAATTGAGTTATGAACTATCTTATCTCTAGTCCGATCAAACTGCACACGTGCAAAATTCATTAAAATCGGTTCAGTATTTCAGGAGTTAATCGCGCACAAATAACGTGACATGTATAATTTTTATATAAGCAAAGTAACTATTAAGATTTTCAATAGGCGAACCAAAGATAAAGAAAGTATGCTCTCGCGTGCGGCGAAACATGGAACGTGTGGAGATGCTGGCGCGGCCAACTGCGCGGCGATTGCGGTCGCTTTGGGACGAGAAGTGTGCCATACTCCCCCGTGAAAGGAGGGATAAGATAAAAAGCGCTCTGGAAGAAGACTACTTCTTAAGCCCAGAGTATGAACAATATACCTTCTTAACTTAAGCAACTAGATGCGCTTCTAAAATAATCTAGATTCTGAGCCAGTCTTCGTAAAATCTATTACCTATCTAATTTGGAAATGTAGGTACATATTAAAACTAGTTAATTTCAAATCTTATTTAGGTAGGTAGTGTAGTAGAGTAGTGTACCTACCTACCTACCTAGTATGGTATAACCTGGTATAACTTCCCCCTACTTTGAGCTGACTTGAGTGAAGTGTCCATGGATCGCATTCAGAATTTTCACCATTAACTACCTACTGCTATACAAATACTAAAAAAATTAGTATACTTACTTTCGTACTTTAAGCTAATATTGGTAAGTAGCTACTAAAATATAGGTACTTATTTGCTGTTGTTCAGGCAGACAGAGCAATATTTCCAAGCGCTTAGCGAGTCGACTAAGCAATGGTCTGGCCCCGGCGGGATGGCTAGTCGGAAGGAGCAAGCTGAAAAAGCGCGTGAACTCCGTCAGCGTCAGAAGTGGCTGGTTAATTTTAGTGCGCAGGTGACGTAGCTACCTACATTATACTT
>DWBH01000819.1:0-10935 GCA_018230765.1 Ernsta delagoae
TGTATATTACAGCAGTAGATAATATTTTTATGGAGATTGATGCCATAACAGCGTAGGAAACTTTTTCGTTTATAGACGGTTCAATTTCCAAGCATGTTTGGCAAGAAACGTATTTTTAAAACATCATTGAATGCAGTTTAGTTTGCGACACACTGCTATTTTCCGTAATATAGTAGGTAAGTGGTCGGTGTTTTTTGTGGCACATAAATGTAACATAATGATCTACTTATCCCTTTCTTTCTTTAATATAGGCCTACAGCATTATTAGCAGAGGTCTTGCGAAGTTCTTTGGTATGCTGACGCTGACCTTATGCTAGTGGCCTTTCAATTTGACATTTGCCGCATCGTGATAAGTAGATAGGTTTCAATCTCTTGTAGGTGTAGGTAAACAACTACAGTGCCCTATTAAAGGGAGAAAATCTAAGTTATTATAATAAGTTATTATAATAATTTAAATCTAAGTTAAATAAATTTAAGTTATTATAATAAATTATTATAATATATTAAGGGAGAAAATCTAAGGTACTCATCCACATCAAGCCAATCTCAATCACAGGTACCTATTGCTCATACAAAAAAGTAAAATTGTTGTGCGTGATATTTCACGATAAAGAAGAGTGAGTTAAAGTACAGTTTTTGTCTTTCAGTTTAATGCGTAAATATAAATAATTATCTAAGAAGAAGAATATTCCGCTGCAAATGGGTTTTCAAAATTGAAAACATTCGTATCATTATCAAAGTAGCTACCTACTCGTACAGACGCCATATATAAAGGTAGGTATCGTATTTATTTGTAACTCCATCGACGACGACGATTGATCGGACGTTGTCGATATCTCCGCCGTAGGCTGTACTTACCTAATCTTCGACGCAAAATCTTATAAAATAAATGACACTTAAAAGTTTTTTGGATTGCGTCTCTCGTAAGCACGAAGCATAAATAGATAAAATAGATAATGGTATAGTACAATTAAATATAGGTACTTACCTAGGTAGGTAGGTATATAAAAAATCAGGTAAATAGGAATATAATTATGCAAATTTAGTGATTAGTGATTTCCAGTTGGTTTTGTTCTGCCAACAAGTCAAGGTGTCAAGGGCATTGAAAAGGATGAGGAGGTTTTTGATTTTCTACTCTCATAGAAAACCATCACCTTGAAATAATATAAATCAGTCAAGCAATACCCTATCCTGTGATTTGTTGATTAATAGATATAAAGAATCATATCTAGGCGATCAATATTACAGGTTACAAAGCATTTAGTTAGTGTGTTATATTGCTATGGCACCTTGTAGCTAACCGGCAACTGCTTTTTGGTTACATACCGATATACAAAGATCAACGAACCATTTGAGCGAAAAATTTTGCATCAAACACTTACTTAGTTCGCCATCTTTATAAATCGACTAATATCGGATTTAAAATTATATTGCCTTATTTTGATATTTGATACCTACCCATATTGTAAAAAAAGCGTAAAAAACTTGGTCTGCAATCTTTAAAAATCCACCATATTGGATTTAAAATGACGATACTTAATTTTTCGGTTCGCCGTCAAACAGTCTGGTTGCAACCGTATATAGCTACCTATATGTCTGTTCACAGGCTTGGACTTACGAGTAGACCAGTGGCCGGCGAGATTGACCGCAAAGCAGGAGAGGGCGCGCGCGACGCCGACCGCGATTGTGGCCGCGACCGCGACCGACCGCCACCAGGCATCTTCGGACTATTTAAAATATTTGTATAATAAACAATATAAACATCAATATAAAATCACTGCTTTCACGAACCTAACCATATTTTTTCATTTTGAAAACATTTTGTTAGAAATTTGATCAAAATGGAATTTATTAATTTGTGATTTATTTTATAAACATCAAGAACGATAATCACATGATTTTATCAGAGATTTAAAGATCAATTCGAATATTCATTTATTTAATTTAGTGGCACAATGGCAAAACTATGACGCAGGCCATTGATAGCTATCGTAAGCGAGCGAGCCCAAATTTTTAGCTTTGCCTTACTACCTAAAGTGGCAATATTAATTCTCTATATCAAATCCATTTACAATACGTAAATAATTACTCCATTTTGTATAAGGAACTTTAAATTAAAATACAATAAAGTCTAGTCTATTACGTATGTGTAACGTGTACGTGTACGTGTGTGTAAGTTGCACTCTTTAAAAGGCACATTATTATTTTTACTTTAGTTTGTATTGTATTTATATACTAGATTTTTGAAAATAATTTTAATTTTTGTAATTTATTTAACTACAAGATCTAAAAAAACGAATGTTTCTAATACCTAAAAGAAAAATGAATGTTCAAAGTCCCATTGAGTTTTGTAAATCTTACGTAAACATTCAGTTGTTTATTTGGGCTTCCGAAGTTTTCCATTCTTCTCGTTAAGTATTTTAATTGTTCAGTCGCACTGAGATTTTTCTGTGTAAATGAAACCAACAAATTTCATAAAAGTCCAGTCCAGTGTTGGTATTTAAGTAACAAAGGAAAAGATCTTTCTTGACTTCTTAAAGTCCGAATTATTACTTTAGAAATATATAATATAGAAATATATACCTAATGTATATCTACATTCTATACCTATAGGTATCTAATAATGTTGCGGTGTTGCCACATCATAATGATGAAATGTTTGTACCAAAACTGAATGTTAGGATACAGTTTAATAGTGTTTAATAGGATATTTAAAATGTAATAATCTAGGTTTAATAGTTAGGTAGGTATACGTAGTTTTTATTTTTTATGGTTACAACTTTATGCAATTTGCGCAGTAAACGGTAGATAGTAGGTTCGATTTTTCACCTTATATTATCGTATATATCCATCCATATCTATACTCGTGACGTGTATAGATATTATAATAAGTACCATATTTTTTTTTACCTATCTGTGCGGTGTGATGACACCACAACTAAGTATAAAAAAAAGGACCATTATGTAAGGAGGTACTTACTTTTATGGGATTTACTATTGTAAATCCCATGTAATTAATACTCAACGCTCTATTTTTACTTCATTTTATTTATTTATTCTAATTTGTTTACATAAGTAATAATAAGGAATAAGTACGAGTACATAGGTACATAGATATTAAGTACTAACTATATCAATTACTAATAACGAATAAGAAGACTTAGTTAATTGTTTTCGCATACAGACATTTAATCGATACAATGGAAGGAAGGACGGACAGACAGATAGACTAATACAGAGATATACGGATGGACGGTTGGACGGATGAACAAATGAAAGGATAAATAGAGAACGAAATGATTTATTGCGTGATATAAACTTGAACTAGGCAGGTTCTTGTATGCTGTTTCTGTACAGGTACAGTGTATCAATAATTAACTGATATATAGCTTAATAATGTTGTGAGTAGGCAGATGATAGCTAATGGTTATTTCATTAAAAAACAAAATCAAAATGTTTTATTTATATCATAAGGTAAGTAAATACACTTAATAAACGTCAACTTAAAAAAATAGACTCATCGGCTTTGTGCGCCGTTTGGCTATTGTTGACCAAGAGAAAAAGCCGGCGGAAAAAAACTCTCGGCATTCCTTTATTATTTTTATTTATTATGCGATGGCAACGACTAGTCACTCAACGTTACAGTCAATGCTTCAAAGGAAAAATTGATACACATTAAATTACACAATGCTATATAACAAGTTTTTAGAAGGACATCGATTCAGGGAAAGAGTGTAGTTAAATTTTTTTATTAATCAATTGGTCCATTACATTCTATGTTAATTAAAATAACATCGTTTTGGTTGTACATACCTAAGGTGTTTTTTGGAATATCTCAAAACTTCCGAGGGCGAATTATTTAAAATTGTAGAAAAATGTATTGTCAGTGTAGCCCGCGAACTTCTTAGGTAATTGCAGCGATTTAATCGTAGCAGTTGTTTTACGAGTTTTGTATGTTAAGCCTGTACGTATAGATTTAACAAATGCGCTTATACGAGTACATAGGTACAGGTAAACCAACATCATCGTAAAAATGGTCATAACTTTGTAGCCAAATAATACCGTCGAGATGTACCGTCTTAATATTTATAAAAAAATCTTAGCTGGATAACAATTTTTGTTTCCATAGAACTTGCAAGATAAAATTAAAACGATTTTTCCAATTAATTTTATTTTATACTTACATTAGGTAGGTACTTATAAAAACTTTCTTTATTAAAGTTAACGATCAAAGTTTTAATGCAATTAATTAACACCTTGATTAGAATCAATATAAGTGAGATTTTATCATGTTTCCCCGCTACTATACAATTTTCATGGCGTCTACTGACGGCGGGCAGGAGCTCAATGCCGTCTAATACAATTAATGTGGATTTTAAACCTTGATTCACATAAGCCTAGGTATTGTGAAAAATGCTCTGCCAGAAATTCCATTTTAAATTGTTCTAAAATTCTAAAATGTGATTATCGTTCTCTTGATTATTGCAAATTAATAAATAATATGAAGTCTTCTTACCTGGGATAAAGTTTGAAGGGGACTCGAGAACTACTTTAACACTTTTGGAGTAACCGAATAGTTATAATGAGTCAGATAATTAGTAAAAATTTGATTTAATCGAAAGATTAAAACGAAAATAATAAAATTTTATTTTGAAAATGTAAGCAGTGAGAGAATACTGAGTGTTTCAAAGTACGGTCGCGGCGCGGCTGGCAGAGTAGTGTCGTGGTGGAGCGGTCAACTTCCCTCGAACGATGGTGCGGCCCTCGTCGCCCCCGTATTTATACCATCTACCCCACGTAGGATACTGCGCACAATACCTGCGCATTGGTTTCCACCTTCCGCCTACACATTTCTATTTGCATCTCATCAGTTAATTTTTTGAATCTCAGAATCGAGGGAGCAGAAGTAACAAGGGAAACTTCAGAGATTTATCGCTGGAACCTTCTGAGAGCCTTATGAAACCTATATGAACAAAATTGGACTTACATTAGGTCTTTGATTACCTACCTGAGTACCTGAAGTGTGCCTTTTTAAATCGTTTTGTATATCTTTTTATGTTTCCCTAACCAGACATCGCAGACACACTATAAGCGCATAATAATTAGAAACTAAGAAAAGACACTTTTTTTCTTACTTGATGCCTAAAACGATCAAATAAATATATAATAAAAGTCTTGACGGATCTTTTTTTGTAATTTATGGAGAAATGACGCACCTCATAATCACCAATACCAAAGCCATAACATTATCGTTATGCTTGTTATGAGATTAATATTAAAACCGTAAATCTATATCCGTGCGAGATAAATCCTGAGCTGAGACGAGTGGCGATTGTGGGTCTCTTCGCGGCTGCGGCAGCATTTCGAGTGGTTACGCTTCCAAAATCTCATTAAGCCCTTCGCCGCTAACTGATCTAATTGCAACAACTGTAATACGTATAAGGTAACCTAAGAATGTTAGTTTTAATAACAATGATTTAGTGTGGTTAAAGCTAAAATCATTGTTATTAAAACTAACTATAAACTTGTAGAATGATTTTAGCTTTAACAAAGGCTTTATATTTCATGTTTATAGGAACGATGATGACTCTTAGATTATTTATACGTACGGCTATGCAAAATTTTTAAATGAGTATGGACAGAGCTTTTTATTCACTTCTACAAAAGATGTATTCTAAAAGAATCAAGCATAATTATAACGTACCTATATTTCTCTGGGTTTTCTCTGAGTTTTCTCGGGTTTTCTCTGAGTATTTATTATTTCATTCATCATAATTCTATATTAATAATTTACGGTTTAAGTGTAAAGCATAAATACCTACTCATTTATTTTCATTCACTATCACTTTATAGAAATTAATTCCAGTTACTGACAGGTTTTAAGTACAGACATATATTTTATGTAACATACCTACTTACTTAATCATCCGAATAAATATTTTAATTTACTTTTACTTAGGTATTTTATCTAAGTGTCTATTGAATAATCTTGAATAGGACTATGAGAGATTTGATTGAGTACTTATTATAATAAGCGACGGCATAGGTAGCTTCACTTTATTGATTACTGACTTAATCGTATGTTATTATGTCTGAAGTAGGTAGTAAAGGAATTTCTAGTATAAAATCACATTAATGCTTCATATTAGAATATTGGGAAAATGTCTACGCGATGGAAAGTTTTATTTTATTTATGTTATTCAATACGTTTTCTAATTTATCATTTTACTTTTCAACTTCCTTTTAAGGTATACACAAGCATAAGTAAGCATAAGCATAAGTCTGATGGCTTATTGCTAATAATGAAACAAAAAAACAAACTACGCGAAACTGGTTGAGAGAATTTTTCTAGTTTCAATTTCGTGATTTCTTTATTTGAGTCTCTTTTGCACTCGGAACTAAATAATAAGCACATACTATAAAATATCAAACACATTTCAGCATTATATCTACTGACGCCTAGACTCTACGCCAAAGATGTTGTTTGTCTACGCGTCGTAGCGTCGTAGCATCAACGTCGTAGCATCGCAACTTTGGCGTCGTAGTGCTTGTAAGGAAACCAATTTTTTTAATGTTATAAATTAAAGTTACAAAACTTTACACAAAACATGTAATTAATATCAGTGTTAAATGTGATGAACACAAATATGATATAAATAAAATCTCGTTACATTACAAAAAATTACATAAGCCACGCAAAATATTTGTCCACATACTTTACCTTCGCTCGATTGCTTACAAATTGATTTGCGTAACTCGAGCACTGTCCGTCCACTATCAACAAAATTTGCATGATTGTGTTTGTATGAAGCGTATTAAAAAGAAGTTTACGTCAGAAGATAAAAATATTAAAAGTTACTCTTGAGATTGAAGAGCCTACTTGTTTGAGCTACAGGTTTTATTGTAATCCAATGGAAGCTATATAGGAATCACATTTGATAAGTACAGGGTATCTTATGATCAAAAAGTGTGACGTAGATCAAAAAAGACTGCCACTTTTGTTTTTAAGAATCTTACACTGTAGTGTAGATTTTATAGCATGTTACAAAACTTAACTTAACTATTAATTGTTTTAATCTACTCATGCACTTTTTAAATTTGTGTGTTTTTAACATTTTTAATTAACTCACGTAAAAAAATTATACTTATTATTAACAAAATATAAAAATCGACTTCCGAGTACCAATTTGCAACGTTAATTCTATTATCATAAAATCATAATATATAGAGCAACGTGGTAGACCCTGCTGTTACCTATCCCATCAGTCTGCTAAAGGAGACCATAATGATCAATTATATGCACTTCTGCTTGAAATCTCAGATCCATTATTTAATAGAACATTAATTTATCTATTATTTATTATTTAATGTTCTATTAAATAAACAATAGACGTCTCAAGATCTCAATCTCAACAGTATCAAAATGATAATATTCAATAACAACTCAATTTTAAATTTTTTTGGATGGGAACCTATCATTATTAGCCCAGCAGTGTAAAATAGGTAATAAAGATACAAAATATATCGGTATATAACTAACAGTTTAGGTATATAAAAGTGTTTGTGCCTACAAAATTAAGGGTTTCCCTCGATTTTTCCAGAATCCTCATCATATGCTGACTTTGTTATGACCTGAATGGGAACCCATTTTAAACTTTGAAATATGGTTTGTTAAATAAAAAAGCATCTTTAAAATCCGTTTGAATTTGGCGGAATTATCACATAACAAACATAAAAAAAAATCTCGAATTGAGAACCTCCGCCTTCTTGGAAGTCGGTTAATAATAATAAAATGTCATAAAAATATGTATGAATTGAAGCACATAATGAGTCAAAGGAAGCAATATTCAAAGACGCAATATTAAATTTTTGTTAATAAAGATAACTCCTTTTACAGAAAAGCAACAAGAAATGACATTCAAATTTAACTATTCTGACTATTCAACTACCGTAATCATATCTATGTCATAAACGTTAAAAAGATGAATTTTGCAACATAAGCAATTGAGAGTAGTCGAAGATAGTGCGGCGTGAGGTCGATAGAGGTTTTAAAGAAAGAGCAGGCACTAGGCGAGTGAGTTCCGCGTGCGTGTGACACGCAATCGACACATAAACAAACTTCGACGTGACGTCAACCTACTAATAGCTGAGGTTTCGACCGTGGGGAATGGCCCCAAGAATGTTCAACATATTTTACAAGGAACATACTTCTTAATTTGTTATTTCATAATTTTTTCTTATTTCATAATATAATCTTACAACGTAACTTATTAATAATTACCCTTTCCTGAAAATATAGATAAAGAAATAACGATATAGCTACCTACTCCCAAATACCTTTCTAAACAAATTAATCTGTCGTGTTTTGTATGTTATTTAAAAACATGATATTCACTAATTTCGCTGATAAATAGGAATTTATTTTGAACCTGCGGCAAAAGGGAACAAGAAAAGGTGCATAATAATTTTATTATTGCCTACGTAATATAATATATATTATTTGTCTATTTTATAATTTCTTAATCTAATTTCATTCCATTTCTGGATTCTTTTTCAGTAAGACACAATACACCTTGTTCATAATGAAATAACTAGTTTTCACTAACCTCGGTATGATCTGCTAACGGTCGTCTTCGGAAGCTCGAGTCATGGAACCGTGAATGCAGGACTGGATCTTCACCCGACACAGCTCTTTGGTACGACAGTCGCCTTCCCTTAGGTTCCGGTTTCAAAAAGTTCCTACTCTCAGTTTTACTAGAAACTTCCTGATAAGTTTGGTCCTCGTGAATATTTTGACTCTTTTCGTCTTGTATCATCCGTCTAAAGTAGTTTGTTAATCCCTCGCTTGCAACCCACGTAACTCTGTAATATTAAATGATGTACTTATTTATATATGAGAACCAAAAGCCAAGCTGGTTTTTATTGAATAACAGATTGTCCCTTTCAAAAAATTGCGAAAAGTCTAAAAATAAACTAAAAACTGAGTTGATTTATTGAAAGTAAGCTAGTGGATAGAAGCTTAGGAATAGATAGAGATAACTTTGTCTCCGTTATGTTGCAACTCTAGCGTCTTCAAATAAATCCCAAGGTACGGCTAAGTAACTTATTTGGGATCTTAAATCTAAAAGGTTGTGAATCAAGCCCCTCATAATTAGCTATTTCAGACTAAATATTATTACGCACTCATGCTCTTGATTTGATACTTAAGTATAAGTATTCATTGGCGCCCATAGACACTTCTGAACTCCAATGACGATGTAACAAAGTACTTAATTATGCACTGCCCGCGATATGGAATGGAACATCATTTGTTTCTGATTTATTTATCGTTCTTTAGGAAGTTTTTTTATTTTTGGTTTCCAGAAAATTATGACCTACGCCTTACAAGAGATCGTTCGGTGACGAAAAAAATCGTGAATACATCCTTGAAACATTGAACTACCTAGCTCATTTTTTTAAATCTATTCCGTAGGCTGAATATGAACTATCATCCTGTAGATTTTGTTTACCTGTTCGAGCGATTCGACAACGATGATTTCTTCCGTCGTAGCCAGCTCTGTGAGTCCAAGCCAGAGCTCATTGATATTGCCCGGTTTTGGAGCATGGTATCATGCAAGTAAGATTCATTTAAACCTAGAAAAAGTGTTAACGTGTAGTTTGTGACCTAAAAGATGCACTATGGCCAACATAAAAAAGAGTTAATTCTTTACCTATAAAAACGTAGGTAAAAGTCTGAAGATGTTTATAGGTAAAGGGAAACCGGATTGTAGGTACCTATTGATATACTTAAATATGTAAAATTATGATTACAATTGAGTTTCATCAGAGAATACAATATCATGTTTTGTATTTAATTGAAAAATGCTTTCTTTTATAACGAAGTAGCAAGTAATAACAAAGATGTCAAAGAAAATTTTGATTGAATCTATTTCATTAATCTGGTACTGCTTACTATGTACACTATTGGATGGATAGTCTCCAAGCGCGTGAGTAACGTTCAGAGCTGGCTGGCTGCCGATGAGGCTCTGTTCGGAGGACTGTCTCGGCACCAACACATCACTGTGGCACATTGAGACGCTAGAGGTACTTCGTCCCAGCGTGGAGGACGAGTTCAAACTAGTGGTACTGCTTGGAATCTCCTCCTATTAAAAAAATTTGGAGATTTATGCATCCATGTTGACGTTAGGGTTTTTAGTGTAATGCTTATGCGTATAATATTACTTTTCATTGACAAAGTACAAACTGAAAGCGAACCACCAATCATAAATCTATGCTAAAAACCAAACCATTGAAAAACATAAGAGCTACATACTTATTATATCGAGCAAGTATTATAATAAATGACAAAAACATTAGTGTCAGGTGTCAGACCAAGAGGTTGTTGTTGTGACCAAGTCTGCGACCTTATAACAAAAGATTAAACATTATTGAAGGCGGCCAGGTAAACCTAATGTGTTATGATAGGTCATATCACAAGAACGACGGGAGAACAATAAGTCTCGTCTCTTGTTATAAATAGAGTGGCGAGAAACATAAATTAATACATTATCTAATATTGATTTTCACCTCGCTAACCTAAAGGTAGTATTCAGAATTTAAAGAAATAACATGCAGGTAAAAGATGTATTTGCACAGTATTAGTTATGGTAAAAAACCCTTGATATCTCGGTCTATATACAATATTTAGTTATCATGTTTCATGTGTAATCACTTTCGAAATTTTATTATAAATGAAACGTGTGAATAGAACGATCTTATTGTTAATAAGATTCTTACCTAGAACACAGAAAATTGTATTTCTTGATGACAAATAATTAGGTTTGAATTGCCTATTTAAAAATAATACGTTCTTAGCTATTTAGAGATTAGACATTCTCAAAGTACCCAAATACCTACCGATTAAAATAATTTTCAAATTACCTTACCTGTTGAGAT
>DWBH01000820.1:0-10934 GCA_018230765.1 Ernsta delagoae
GTGTGTAGTTTTCGAGAAGTGAAAAGTAGTCCGTATCTTTGTACGGGGCTTGGTGCAAGGGGCTATTACACTTGTCCCTACCAGCACTTCTCCCATACAAGTGTAATTTTATTTCCACTCTTGCGGAATTTCGTTTCCAGTTGTTCCTACTGAGTAGAATGGGGAGTTGGTTTTCTATTCCGTGAAATGTTATTTTTATTATGGTTTTATTCATGTTTCATTACTACAAGATATATTGCTTCGTAAACTAGCATTCGAAGTTTGCAAACGGTGCTAATATTAATTACCAGTGACACCAATATAGATAACACAAATTGGATCATCCTATAAAACAATTTGATTTTAATAAATAATAGCTCCCATTAATGAACTACTCGTTATATTAGTTAGAGCAAGCTAGTATAATCAGTAGTACAATATACACATAACGTGCTGAACTCTTTCGTCAAAAATCTCTCAACAATAGTTCACAATAGTTATCCATCTTATTACAAATTCCAAATGGCAATTTTAACATTGAATGGTAATTTCAGAAAGTCATCGAAATCTTCTTTCATAAAAATCTAGCGCGCGGGGCAATGTAACTTCAAAGATATCGTGGAAAAGATCCGACGATCATACCACAAATCCTTAATGTAACATGCTTTACATTGAAGTAAAATTTAATCTACACACTACACATACATGTAAGATTACCAAGAGGAAGGAAACGTCGATCAGATGATATCTGATGATGGACCATCAACAATGGAAAAACAAAAAAAAAACGTAAAAGAAGCTGGGAAATATATCCCGGTACATATTCATTGAAAAATGGTAATCCAATCGAGAGTTCAACAAAAGAATACATTTCCGAATTTACGAAGGCGCAAGATAAAATCTGTAAAGAGACCCGATTTTATTTAGCACGTTTTTATAATTATTTCTATCATGCGTGTTCCTTGCGGAGAATATCTAAAAATCTGAAATCTTGTTGATTTCGAATGGTATGTATGTATGTGGCCACACTAAGAATTGGAGCCGAGACAACAGTACTATATGTATAATATAGGTATTGGCACTGGTGGTCACCGTACATCCACCCTAAAGTGTCCATAACTCCTACCTGTGAATTGTGACCGTAGCGTTCCCAAATATGGCGGCTTAGGTGGGATGCATCTGAAAATGCGGGCCGATCGTCACTCACGTGAGGCCGACGCTCGGCGCCGGTAATGGGCAGAGGGGACAAAATCGGCTCTGTGGCAACTGTGGCAAGCAATCTCCGTGTGTTCTGTATAAAAGGGGGTTCTATAACATTAATTACAACGCATGTGACAGTAAATTTTCTGACACAGGGGACACGGGCACCTTACTGAGTGTTAATGTCAGCGGAGTGTGATGAAAAATTGATTAGTAAAAGCAGTATTATGTAAATAACACACAACAGTCCCGTTCCAAGGGTCTTTTCGAAATAATAAATCGACTGCACCAAATCAAAATCTAGTTAAACTTATATTTTCATTAAAAAAATCAATATAGTACAACTTAATAAAATATTTTTTAAGATGTTTCAAACTCATTTACATAAAACATGTAGTAAAGTTTAGTTTATTATTGATTATAAAATTTTATGCTTTTTATTGAAATCATATAATTTCATTAAAATTTTAATCAAAATATAACTGTTGCAATTAATTTCTAAAAAAAAATATTCTTAATCATGCAAAATTTAAAAACAGAAAACATTAGGTACTTAAACAAGTGAAAGTATTAAGTAGTATAATGTTATAGTATTATAGTTCGTGTTTGTGTTATTCTTATAATATCATTATGCTATTATATCAAAGTGTTACATTAATAGAATAGAACGAAAACGCTGTCATTTAATAAACGTGGTACTTTAATTATAGAACAAAACACGTTTCGGCTTGTCACGTTTAAAATTCGGCCGGGTTACACATTACTTGGATCTCACCCTTTGAGTTTCCTCGTCTGACGTTTATTTGGAAACGTGCTCCACGTTTTGTATCACACCGGTACGATTTCCTCGTTTACCCCTTGAAACTCGTTACACGCGTAGGTAAGCCCTTATTATATAACGAGTTAAAAAAAGATCAGCTTCATCCTTTGGTGCTGGGGTTGAACGGTTATAATTAAGTGAAGCTTTAACAAAATACTGAATTATTTGTCGGATTTACGCACGGAGGGTAAATTATGCAAACAACGAATCCAATAATGTTGTTCAACATTATTCAAATGTTTGGTATTCACCAGAATTTTCTTTAAGTTTGACTTCTATGACGAGTATCCACAGTTACTATTGTTTTTTAAGGACGTAATAGAAGAACCGTCCAGTAAGATAAGTTACTATTACACCAAACAAATTAAAAAGGAAAACAAAGTTATAGAATACACTGTCTATGATTGTTTTGAAGTGTTTAAATAAATGGACTAGAAACATCTTTTTCATCCAGCTCCACAATGAATCCTTACTGAATCACACTTTTAGGGCACTTAAAGGGGTTTGATTGTATGAAATGTGTTAGTCATAATGTCCTCGCATGCTAGCGGAATACCATATATCTGCTCATGTCTGTATGTACAGTTGTCGGTGACGCAATGAGCAAAATAAATACTTATACCTATAAAAATAATACGTACATAATTATCAGCGTCCTGGATTTCCACGTGGAGTTCACCATCATTTTTAGGAGATTCTTCCATCAGTGACTCCATGAAAGTAGCGAGGTCTTGACAGCGTTTAGTCATTTGCTGCTTCGCGGCCTCAGCTGGTTTAGTCAGCACCTATTTATCACAATTAATTAATTACAGAAAATATATATTATTTTGAATTTGTTATTTACAGCACCACACTAGTACGCGCTGTGCCGTGGACGACATGGGTGCCATGTACACATACACAATACAGTTATAATACAAATGTCTCTCGTACCGCGAAAGGAATCCAAGACCATTCGAATGGCAGACCATAATGTTTTTTTTAACCATACTGTATGTGATGAACGTTTCAATTTCAAGTTTACTTACAAATTAAAATACAATGACACTAACCGAACTGTTCACAGTAGGCAGATGCCATAAAAATTGGAATTGGTTAATTAAATGTTTTGATGTATATACTCACTTCAGTCATAATTCGCACAATACTCTCCCTCTTGGCTTGTGCTCTGATTCTACTTTCATCATTGTTCTTGAATTTCTTTTCAGGCTCAGGTGCTTGAAACACATCAGGATTTCTCGGGCCCTGTATACACATAAGTAGCATAAACATTTATATTTTACCACAATATGAGGCTTACATGGTTAAATTTTAAACAAATATATTATTAGCAGTAAGTTTTTACCTCAATTATATGATGTTTCCCTATAACAAATTCCAACTTTTTCGACCAAGGGTTGATAAATGATGACCATTCAGTTTCCAGTTTCACATAATCGCCGTTCTGTGTCAGCATCCTAGGAACACAAGCACAGTAAATAAACGGCCCCGACGCGCAAATAAAACACAAAATGTCCAGTAACGTAAGAGATCTCGTACTTAAAAAAATCAAAAACATATTTTTATAATACAAATAGGCATACAATACCGTCCAAACTTTCGGAGCGCAGATAAAGTTCAGTGAACAATAATTCGAGAATATTCGAATTTTTATACTGTTCATTGCCTATAATAATGTATAATGATGTAACTAATTATGTGTATTTACCTGTAGGAATTAGACCGCGCGACACTGCCCTCTCTGACAATCGCCTCGTACACATGTTGGAGATAATCCAAATCCTGTGGATGGTACAGTTGCAAGGCATCCTTATCGACCAAGTCTTGTGGTAAAAAGCCAAGGTACTGCACCGACTCGGGATCAATGTACTCCACGCTACCGGTCGCAGTGTGCCGTATAACAAAGGGAATAGGCTGTTCGACCACTTCATTTGGCACTAAAAGTAGAATAAAACTGAATTAATACCAATCAATTTTTGTGGACTAACGTGAATAAAACCTTTACTTTATTTAAACCAGATTTAACTATGTCAAATTGACCATTAGTTTACCGCTTACTAAATTAAGAAGAAAATCTAATTACTGCGCTTAGCTCGATACAGCTTAAAATGAAAAAAAAAATACATAACATGACTAACCTTTGAATGCGGAAAAGAATGGCGTAGCTTGTATGACGAGGTATATGGTCTGTCCCCCTTCAGCGGATATATTCTTAAATGACAGTTTTAAGAGGAACGGCATAAACGAAACACTTCGGTCTTTTACACCAAAACCAGTGCTAAGGCTTCGGTATTGTCTCAAACGGCACACCATGGTGGACGTAGTGTTCAGAGGCGTTGGCTCTAATGAAATTAATATAAACCTCATCATCATAATATCACAAAAATGACGAGGTGACATTGTAAAGCAAATTGTACAAAGCGACAGGTCGGAAAGGCAATAAACAAACCACCGATCTTGTAAGACGATTAACTCTTTACTTTAGTGAATATAACATGTGAATACACAGATATGGCATTAAATTGCTCTTTTGTGTTAAAGTTATAATAGGTAGTTGTTCCTTATTGCATCAAAATGACATGATGAAGTCATTTTGTTGGAATATTGTTTGATTTAAGAAAAACGCTCACAATACATATGTATGTATTATTATAATCAAAATACTAGTGCAAATCGGTAATCACTGTTTTTGTATTGCCCGTCCGCAAACACATACATACATGTTTTCAGTTTGAAACACACTAATCTGAAAGATCGAATAACCAAGATGAATTATTATGTAAATATAACATGCGATAAAAGACTCATCATAGTTATAAGTCGTTAAAAATATGAATTTCGTTTATATTCTTGCGATGACCGTTCTCATTAAACTGTCAAGGCACTTCCAAGTTTAGTTATTGTTTCTTCCTTGCAAAAAAAATATATGTAAGTAATTAAAAAAACACAACTACCCTAATATTAATTCACGAAACGCCATATTTAAAGCAAAGCCACCAATGCATAGTAGCCAGTATACCTTTAAACTCTTTTGATTTCTTTGGGTAGTTACAACACAAGGAAAAAGCAAAAATATCAGGTAGTCATTCGAAAGATTTGGCACTTACAGAAATAAAAAATACCTATCACGACTAATGTTATTCATATTTATATACAGTGTACATAATATTATTTTGAATAATACAAAAAATAAAAGGCAGCTAAATTAAAATTACTTATAAACAACAAAGATCGTAAAAGTTGCATACGGCGAGTAAAATAAAAATTTGAAACCCCTTTTCTCTTACGACAATTTGTAACAGAAGTTCTACCGACGCTATGATGTCATTGCATAAAGTAGGTATTTTTATTTATGATGAAATGAAACTCAACCGCTATTTTCTATAAATATGTATATAATACAACCAACATTGTTTCGTTCCGAAACAGAAGCCCCAGCCAGTCACGTGGCTTTCAACATGTTTTTGCGCACACCGTGCCTGCGCTCCATGTTTAAAGAAAGTAAGAGCCTGTCAAATACAGCGTCACTAAAACGAATAAAATTGTTTTCCGATCCTCCCTTTATGTTTTAAAATTTCAATAGATCGTTTAAAAGAAAAGTAATTTAAGCTTCGAAGCTTTACTGCTTTTACTGCTTATCATTCAATATTCAAAATATAAAATTTATAAAGAATAAGAGATAATACAGGGTTCTAAAATATTTACTACTTATTTATTTATTGAACTGAATAAATAGGTACCACAATCACAATCAATAATAACCACATCATGGCTAAGCGTGGATTTTATTCATAAATCGGCACATACAATAGGTAAACACAATCACGGAACAGAGAGAGAACGGCGTAATATATACGTAGGACGATGAGCCCCCTCCCCTCCTTCCCCCCATAAGGAACGAAATGTGTGTAATGTCGACATGATGAATTGATTTGTATACAAAAATTCGTAACAAGATATTTGACATGACATGTAGCAATCAGCATTAAAATACTTTGCCATGTTCAACAATCAGCCAATAGCAATTTTACCGCTCTAAGGCTCCGGCGACCCAGTAGTAGGTTAAACAGCTTTATAGCAGATCCCTTTAACATTTGCCTCTTTATCCGTCATTTGTACGTTTAATTGAACCACCGTAGCCGTCACGTGGCCGGCCACGTTGCTCTACCACACGGCTCGGCACAAGCAGTGCACGTTTATTGCGTGTACTAGCTCTGCCTATTCACATTTTGCATAGCAAAATAACAAGTACATTAATGTCTTATCTTGTTTTATCAACGAAATTTGACTTGAAAGTTATAATAAATGAAACTTTTCTCACCGTTCAAATACCGTAATTACACAGACAGGAGGTATATATCAATCAGTCATGATTTAGTAATCGTACTCGGTTACATAGTCTACATACAGAAATAAATAAAAATGAGAATAAAATCAATCAACCACGCTAAATCTTTTGAATTTGATGTGAAATGAATATAATTAAAAAATATATTAAAGTAAAGCCGGGTGAAAACCTGGTTCATACTTCCATAGAACAAAACGGGGATCTTTTCTCCAATTTTTGCATTAACGGTTCTATAGAACAAATGGGAACTACTCAAATAAATTACGAGCAGGCATAGTAAACTATAATACAAGACTTTTGAATACCTCATACCTTATTTACCAAAAAAATCATCTAAGACTTTGCTAATGGTAAAACATTAACTAATTGATATCAATATTCTGTAGATTTAATTTCGAACGTGAATAAAAGATTAGGATTAGGTACAGCAAAATACAAGAACAACATCGGTTTTAAAAAATTAGAAGAGTTTCAAGAGACAAGAATCTGATTTTTCAATCAGGTTGAACGCACTAGCTGACAGGAAGTTAAAAGCGTTTTACGAACCACATTAGGGTTTTTTTAAGTAGGAAAAAAAATTACCTTGATTTATCATACCATTAACATTTTTTGGCATAGCGATGCCGTTTGTTATTTGAGATGCAAACGTATTGCGGTCCTGCAGAAAAATAACTTATAAGTAAAACACAATTACAAAAATAATCGCAGACTAAAATATGGGTACACGATTACACACATACATACTTAGTTATCGATTTATTAAAAAACAATAACAAAGACATTTTGTTCGTTCATAAACTTATTCCATCCCAATATAGCGTACCTAGGCTTTAGTTGTAGGTATCACACTACACTTATCGCATAAATTAGTATTAGTGGTCAGATCTAAATATAGTTTTGGTACCATATTTTAAGCAAATACATTTCAAGCATTTGCCTTTTTTGCCGCCACTGTTCAGATAGGTTCAAGAACACCAAAAAAATTGACAAAGTTATACAAAAATTACTCACCCTTGAGTGTACGAAGTCAATGAATGATCTGCCAATCCACATTTCTTTGGGGAAACCAAGCGCAGTCGTTATTGATGGAGTGGCGTAAATAACCACACCGTCGTGCATTGATATCACACACGAAAATGAATCCTAGAAAAAATAAAACAAGTTCACGAAGTGTCTATTATTGCCTCATTTAAAATCCTCGAAAAGATGAATCTGATAAAATCTTTACTTTGTTTCGGAAAAACGCATAAAGCGAAGATCCTACATAATTTCTTTGAGAACGGCCTGGTTTATTTAAATTTCCTTAAATCAAATCATGGATAGGTACAGAGCAAGTAGAAGAACCGCGGGTGTGATAAAATATAATCGTGATCAAAATAATCAGGGTTATGTAATAATGATAAGTAGTTGATTATGGCCATCTCTGGCACAGAGCCAACATGGACAAGTTGAAGAAATGTAACTACATAACATTATTATGATTATTCGCAGTGAAATTCTTATTGCTGGAATAAGGGACAAAACCAAGCTGATTGGCGTCATTTCGACTTGTGTTCGTCAACTTGTTGACTTTGGCAGAATTCTGCACGCCTAAGTCTTCTCTTTCTCTATTGTTTGTTGTATAAGATCGATTTGGAGGTTTGTTTCTAAGCTTTAAATCAAAATCCATATTAAATACAGGTCTCGTTTAACAAATCAAAACTTACCGGACTTTGGCCGGAGGCCGGACGGTTTGCCACGATGTTCATAGATGTGACCAAAGGATTGTGACCGGAATCAGTCTAATATACAAACGTAAAATTAACATATATCAATACCCCATAAGGCCTTTTTCTACCGTTGTGTTCCTTTCGCGAAGTTAAATCTAGAACTTAAATGTACTTGTTTATATACGTACTCCAATTTGATTACACCAATAGACATAACATATAATATTATATACCTGCTATCCTCTCATTATATAGTTTTCTCCTATGGATGTGGATACTTGTATTTTTAGGTGTCTGATTAATTTGTCTAAGCCAAATTCAAATCCTAATAAATCCAATCATCGCTCAAAAAAAAAAAATTTGAGACACTGAAATTTGTCACTTTAATTTAAATACCCCAATTTTGAATTTTTACTTTTTATGGCACTACTTTAACTTCGCGAATACGAATAAAAATATTTCCTTAAATTTAATTGAAGCAAAGCCTTAAGCGAAAATAAATTATTATGTTAGTTCATTGCAAATGCTTATTAATTTAACTAACCATGTTACAAAATTAATATCTATTAGGGGTCGAAGAGTTTGTCCCATATTTGAATTTAACATTCGTATCACACATTTGTATCAATTGAATATGCAAGATCTTAAAAGTAAGAAAACGTTAAGAGTAATTATTTAAAAAATTAATAAGAAATAATTAAAAAAAAACTCAAGCTAAGAAAATTAGCTATATAAAAATAGCTTTATAATATGCTTTCAAAAAATTAAAACGTGATCCAGTATGTTAATTAAAATCAGCGATCCCCTAAGCTACAGTTATGGAGCAACCAAAAGTCATAGAGAAGTCGTGTCTCCCGGTGGTGTGACGTGGGATTGGATGTCGTAACTAACTGTCGTTAGTTCGTTACAAAATCTCTTGACAGGAAATTCTGTGTTTGATCGACGTGAATGACGTCCCGTCTAAGCAAACAATAGAAAGTTTCCGGTAGCAATCTTCTATGACGTTTGTTCAATTAGGTTAGGTACGTCACAAGGGCGTCAGAACGAGCATTTCCAGACTGACTCAGTATACCTAATGTTAATTAATTATGCCACATTTACTTTCAGCAAAATCACATGCGTTTAAAAAAATCTCTAGGCTAAATAACGAAAAAATGTAAATATTTACCTCATCTTGACAGATATTCATATCAGAAGTGGCTATCTCCATACTTTCAGCGACCTTCTCTGCATGCGAGTTGGACGGCGTCAACGTCATAGATACTGAAGAAACAATTTTTGAGACGGAAGATAAACAAGATCTTTAACTCTTTCAATCGGTGACCATTAGTAGTTATTCAATTGTATAGTGTATGTAAGTTTGCATAATTCGCGCGACAGGACAATAATAACAGGACAATATAACAAGCAACACTTATTCCAGACGAAATCTCGTCCTACTTACCTGGTGCTATATTATTACCTTCTCTAGCCTTACTATTTTTGCCATTGGACGCTCTAACTGAAGTATCTATAGAAAAGTTACATAAGAGAAGAAATGAATTTCACTGAATGAAGTTTGAGGATACTCGAGGCCCTGGGCTTCTGTAATAATAATAATCAACTTATTAAACAAAACCTTCACACATTATAAGGAATGTGTGACCATTGTTGGAATTGCTTGATTGTTTAGGTGAAATTACAAGAAGTAAGTCGTTGAAGCAAGCAATAAGATTCCGGTTATTATTGATTTTTACCATTAAAAGTTTACTGCTTGCGATTTCGCTCAAAGTAAAAAGTAATCTAAAGTAGAATGTCTTGAAATGAAAAAGTAGAAAAGAATTGTCATTGTAGAAAGATCTTCAAAAAATTGCTAATTGTAGGTAGTCTATGCATGCATTATGTTTTAATACGATTTTATGGTAGGAAGATTTATAGCTATCTATTTTTTGAACCTCTTGCAATAAGTCCAGTATAAAAAATATTATCATAGACAGATGAAACCGTAGAGTGTCTCTGCTGTCTCTACTTTATATTCTTCAGCTTTAACTCGGTGTTGTCTCAAAGAGCAAGTCACTTCGATTTTCCGTTAGAATTAAAGAAACAAAACAAAAAATTTCTAAACGGATCAACCATTTTTTGCAGAAACACAATTTAAAAACTGAACTAGATCGGAATAAAGAGGTTCTATTCTGTCCAACTCATTTAAAAACTTGATGCAGAACTTTCTACCCAATTCTTCGGAAATGCCTAAATGTATAACACCTATATACGTAATCTGGGTTATAATGCGTGCCGAATCCGTACGGATATACCGCACAGTAAAGTGTCAAGTAAGGGTGTAAATCAATATTTCACCCACCATCATTTTGATATTCCTTGGGCTTTTCAAATTCCTTAACAGGCACAGGGGGCCTGCACAAAATCATCTTTTGCACCTCGCTCGTGGTTTGCAATTGAATCTTAGGCGACTTCTTCTTTTTACTCTCCTTGTCTTTAAGCCGCTTTTCTTGTGTTTGGTTAGTGCTGCTACAAATTGAAAATAATTTTTTATATAACAGAAAAGGTCAAGTCTCCCACATATTTCGTTATTTCATATTGTATTTGCATTTTTATTTTAGCTAGTATGAAGTAATATCTTCATGCTAGCTGACCCTCGCAACATCGTCTGGGTCATCTTATATTTTCATATTTTTAAACGAGATTTCCAGTAGTAGTTAAATTCTAGCAGGTAGGTATTTATTTATACCGATGATCTCGGAAACGGCGCTTCGCTGAATTTCGGTGTGGTGTGGTTTATGAGGTCGAAAACCTAGAATAGTCTTATGTCTACAAAAGTGCGTATTTTCGATAATCTCTCAACAATAATAATAAAAAGGAAAGCACTGCACAATAAATG
>DWBH01000821.1:0-10932 GCA_018230765.1 Ernsta delagoae
ATACCTAATTTTATTATTAGTGACCCCCCAAAATTTCGGGCTGCGACCGCTCCTGTCTACCTAGCTAAAGTGAAAAAAGAAAATTAGACGATCGACTATTACGGAGTGATCGGGGAATGTGATTAAATGATGACCGTTTCGGCAATAGGTATTATAGATCAAGAAAAGACAAACCTAACCAAGGACAATTTATATCAGTAGGTAGTAGTAGGTACCTAGCACTCTAATCCAATAAAACTTCAAGAACTCCAGATACAAATCCAAATTGCGCATCCAGCGAATCTCAAGAGGTCGTAGGTCTCTGTACCGCTTTGTACGTAGCACTGCACCACAGCCGATATTGGCGACGCGCCAAAGCGGGCTGCCTCGCGAAATCAAACTGATAATCTCCTTGACAACTGCGGGGCCACTTGAACGATGCACTGCCGTTTTTGTAGCCCAGTTTGCTTATCACTCATACAGTTAACATTGATGAAAAAGTCGTTTGACAACAATTTGTGCAATACTACAATTGCTTTGAATCGACAAAGTAGGTACATTTGAGCCTACGAGGATATAAAATTAGTTCATTTACACTGAGTTCTCAACGTGTGGTAGGCATTAAGAAGGTTGCTAATGCTAATAATGTCATGATCTGCTAGATATTTACGATATTAGGAAGGTTATTGAATGAGTGTAGGTACGATACGACGACGCAACAGAGCCCTTGGCTTATTCTAAATTTCCATAGTTTCTATAGACTGTTCTTACTCCTTAATAATCCTACTTATAGCGTGGTGCGGAACTGATAATAAGTAATCCTAGTTGCAGTTGCAGAGTCTTACTTAGCACTTGCCAATTTTCCAGTACGAAGTTACCTCCATGCAATAAATTAACTGTATCTCAAAACAGATTGCACTCTTGCTAGCCATTACGCAACAAATATTAATATAACCGCCAGCTATCTTCGCTAGGGTTTGTTTAGACGTTACTAATTTTGTACGACAACGGTGCCCAACAAAAGATGTCGCCCCATGAATAATATCAACATATTTATCAAGGCCAGTATTAATCACGAAACGATATTTATTTCAAGCGTTCGTTAAGCCAGCTAATTGCTGCGTCCCTGTCCTAGCTTCCGACCATAAATTATTGCGAAACGCAAGAAGTGAACGTGTAGCGATAAAATTTAAAGTTTAATTATAATCTTCTTCACGATTTTCATCACGGAAGCAACAAGCTTGAAAACTGTCTCAGATTGGTGATTTACCATTAAAACTTTGGCAGTTGATAACTATAGGTAATGTAGGTAGGACTTCAGGGCTCGTATAAAGGTAATAGGTACCTACTTAACTTACTAATACATCTGAATTCATGATAAGTATTTTTCTCAAGTTTGATATTATAATTATAATTTGTTATGTAACTATGACCAAGGTTAAATGTTCAAAGTTCAGTTCAATCTTGAATGCAGTTTGTTATTACGAGCCTTAAGCCTAAAATTCTCTCTAAAAATTGGAGTAAATGCCTTCATTGCTACTTCCAACACTCAATTCTCGCTGCAGCTTATGCCTCGAGCCACAACACCAACTCACAGCTCTCGTGTTGCCGAAACCATTAGTTTTGTTTCTTGCGGAGCGGCTGTCCTACCAGGCATTAGATAATACACCCGCGGAACACTCCGCAACTTGCAACCCCTTGTTTATTGCTGGTACCCGCATATGCACATGAAGCCAGTGAAGTAAAGTTGTACGACTAAGGAAGAATAGTTTACGTTGTGTGTTGTGTCAGTTAATGTTATCTGTTAATGTTAGTTATAGTCATCAAGGGATAGAGTAGTGCTTAGCATTTCTGTGTACGCGACATTGGTTATATGTGATTATATATGTAATTATAAACCATGTTAGAATATCATAGAATATCGAAGATAACACTTACCTACAGCTTAGTTCACAACAAAGCACACAGAATTGACAGTGGAGAGCCCACATCGGACAAACGACCGATGGGTAGGTAGCTGTGATAACTCGCAAGAATGGCGCCAAAGAACGGGATTTTTTTGTACCTACTCACCAAAATATTGCGTTTGTCCAGAAATTTTTAGGAATAATAAATAATCGTGGTTATATTTATTTATTTTAGTCATGTCCCTGTTATAATTAATTATTTACAAATATGTAGGTACATAGTTTATTAGGTACGTACTTATTTTTGTTCAACCCACGCTTGTTTATTTCTATAAGCATTAAGTATGATTCTAATTATTGAGTATTATTCCTTAGTAGGTATAAGTCTTTCTGTCTTATTCAGCCCACGTCCGTTTATTTGTGAATGTATTAATATTTCTAATTTCCTGGTAGCTTTTATTCCCTACAACTCATTTCTGTTTGCTGAGCCTTCTTACCATAGATAAGTTGATGGAAGCCGAAACTAATGAAATTGTATTTACAGAACCTAATTGGTTTATTATAAGCGTTGCTGCGTGAGATTACGGCGACGTCACTGCGTTGTTTATTCGATAAGTACTCCCATGTAACAGAGACAGAGAGAGAGATGACAGGAAGTGACCCCACAAAACTGCGACCGACCACATAGTTTTGTAGATTCACTAATCTTCATTGAACTACTAATATCATGTCAAAACAGTCAATTTATAGATTAACCATATTCCTGAAATCTTCCGTGAAATCTTCCGTTTTCCGCTAAAATACTTGGGATTCATCTCATTCATCTAAATGGACTTGCTCACAAAATATGTATATATAAAACAACGAGATAAACTCCAGCGGAATCTAGCACGAAAGTTTTTATGTAGGTTAGGTATGTGGGTAGAGTTAATAATTAAGCTAAGAACTATATCCAGGTAGTGCGGTACTGCCAAAAGCTTTCAGCACAGTCAGCGACGCGGCACGAATTACCACTTCAGCTTACACGGCTACATAAAGTTTTGAATGTGTTATAACCGCCTTAGTGTTCCACGGAGGAGTTATCAGAATAGGTTAGTGTTTATTTTTTCGTTTACGTAGGCTATTATCTTTAGACAATCTACGGGTTTTTTGACCACAACCTTTACAAAGAGTCTATTGGAAACAGAGATATGATCTTTCTCTATTACCTATCACTTAGACGATTATGGAAGCCTAGATAATGTAAGCGCTCACAAACAGGTCTGAGTAGCAAATTTACTTGTCCACTTAGGTATGCACACAAAGAATTTACTGAAAACAAAGTCGAAGGCAAAAGTAACTTGAAGTGGTATTTTTGAGAAATCCAACCTAAACTAATATCGCTCACGTGCCCACCCTATTCCAGTGCCAGTAATCTCAGCCGAGACATACACCAGCGACTTAGGAATTCACCGCACGGTCCTCATTTATCCACATGCTCCTGCACCGAGCGCGGATTTAAAAATGGCCGCCGTATCTAATAAGCTGAGAGCATATTTTACAGAGAAAGCGTCTCTGAGTAATGTGTCGTGACAGGATACAGAGGACTACTGTACAGTGGGGTTAAAGGTCTCTCATCTAAATTAAAAAAAAATACAACAGATACTCCGATGACTTGGGATAAGGTAATATCCAACCGCGTACGGTTTCAGCGTTTCAACTCTCAACTTATTCAACCTTTTTTTGTAATCGATAGTTCATCGATGTTACTAATACCTATTGTTATATTATTACCAGTTAGATTGGGAGTTCAATATCGATAAGTGTAACCAATAAAAGGTAGAATTAAAAAAGTGAATTCTTTAAACCATCTACCAAAAGGGAAAGTCCACTAATTATGTTGGTTTTGGCTACGAAGCAAAACTGATCAAACTTTAAAGACCTTGTGGGTTGCTGTAAGAAAATAAACGAGTAAGTATAGATAAATTTTCTTTGTGTTCTCCTCGCATTAAATGGTCGACATGTTTCCTTGGTTTCAAAGCGATTTGAGGAAACTACATTAGCCCCACAGCGCAGCCATGATTTTAGAGCAAATGAGAAAAATTACATTGACAAAACGGGTACTTTGTGCTTTGAGGCAAAGAAAATGGACGAACTCAACAAAGGGGACTTAATAATCGGAGAGGGAACAGTGCTGGCGTCTCAATCTCCACTTTGTAAGCCAAAGCTTTTAAACGCTCAACAGAATCTAAAATTTACCCACTTAGGTATCACGAATTTTAAAGGGTTTAGTTGCAGAATTAGCGTCCAAAAACAGAGATGAATATAGATAAGTGAGAAAATCTATTATAAGTAGTATTTATTTGCCTAATAAATTGTCTATCTATGTGAGAATGCTGCTAACCTGATTAGCGCGTGTAAATTGTGCATTCAGTACAGAAGAATTAAAGTATTAAAGTATTCATTCACCATTATTCCACCGTCTATATATTATTCCTCTTAAATGTTACAAGGAAAACATCAACATCGCACACGAAAGTAAAACGGTTGATAGCATTTCAGAGGGAATTAGTTTCGATAAGTCAATCGGTGGGCAATACGTGAGCAGAAAGTAGAATAGGCCTTTTTAATGGACGTTTCTTCGAGGTCTAGGCTGCTGTCTTGTTTAGGTTATGACGTAAGTATACTTATTTCTTTTCGATTTATATTTTTTTGGCGTGCTACAATATAAATGTGTCTGTTACTATTACCACAAGGCCTTGTCAAGTTACATACAGTTCGATAATTACTCCAATATAATTCCATACATGACATTCTAGATTTTTTTATTAATAATGTATGTGCATTTCTGTAATTTTGTATCTCCATTAGAACAACTTTTATTTTATTTTGACTAAAAGGTAGAACTATCAAGCTATCAGGACCCATAGTTGTATAGGACCCATAGAATTAAAGAGTTCTAATTTGGCATCCGAAAAATTTGAAGACTAATGTTTATCGGAAGACAGATAGGCAAGGATTAATGTTCACTGAAAGTTGTTGTCCATTTGCCCCCTAAAACCTCCAGCCTAGATAATCCAGTTTACATTATTAGTGGGTTAGAGTTAAGCGGAAGGTCGCAACAATAAATTACAGTTTGCCAAAATAGCCTAATACTTTTAGCCAAGTAAAGCTTAACCCTGTTGACTGGTAAATGGGGCCATTGGACGACAAGATCTGATGACTTGCTAAACCAGAAATGAATAGGTAGGTAGCCATAATATGTACTTTCTAGCTGATTTGGCAAACATTGTTTCGCCATACAAATTATTTCTAGGGAAAAATAAAAAAATATTATGCAGACAACCGTTATCACTTAAGGGGTACGAAAAAAAAAATAGAAAATGCATATAAAATTTCATTAAAACGGTCAAACTAGTACCTATAGTGACGCGAGAATTTTATATTATAAGATTTGGCCTAACCGTCGCAGTATTGAGGACACGATTTGGCATTCACAGCAATGATGAACACGTTACACACCTTTGTTTGTCAAAGTAATCCAAATAGTGTCTCACAACGACGAATAGAAGAAGTACATTATATGTCCGGTAGTGTAGATACTGTTATTTTGAGGGCTTAACTTATGTTACCTTTAATGTATTTACCAAACCTAATTAGGTACACTTAGTCACTGTCTTAAATAGAATGAACGCATTTAAAAATTTCACGCAATATTACCCATTTAATTCCTTTAGATCCCTTGTTCCCATTGTAAATTTAAAAACTTGGCCTAGCCATGTAAAGGTTAGCAAGTCTCCTGAGGGACTGGCGCAGAAATAACCGCATTGTTTGTGAGAATATCTTATGTAGTAAGTCTGATAACGTTTCTGATCACGCACTCTATACAAGCTACATTCGCGCGATTGGTGTCTGAGGGGCACAGTCCTTCGTGAGATATGCTCTCCTGGTAAATATATCGACTAAATTTTCATATATCATTGATATTTATCGACTAATATAATAAGATCATTCTCCTCTCCTCACTATCATCAACCTGTCCCACTGCTGGGACTGGGACTGGAACTCTACTTAGATAGGAAAGAATTTTCTGCCTTTATGCCACGTCTCTCCCTACACAGGGCAAGTTCCTGTTAAATGAGCTATAATTAATTCTAGATCCACATCAATATAATCACTTAATATACTGAACATTGTTTGAGAGACCAAATATTTCAGTTAAGCGCTAGCATTGAGTGGAAAACAATTCCACAAACTAGATTATTATCAACGTGTCGTGTTCATGTTGATGAAATTATACCTACCTCAGCCCCTCGGGGATGAGACGCTACTTGACTTTTTACTCTCGAATAAAATATTTATTCCCTGTTCTATAAGCTCCTACGCACATTTATTAAACCACATACTAAATAGAAGAATAGGCATAGTCGCTATCTTTTTTCATACTTTACGATTGCATTTTGTAAAAAGGTAAGCAAAAATATAAGTGTAGGTAAGGTACCTATTACTTGAAATCGTTAACAGTTAACGTTATAGTTAAATTAAATTTACTACCTATTAGGTATGTTTATTATATTTATTTTGAGTATAATAATATTTATTATACAATAAGCATAAAATGGTGGTCCTGCTATGAAAAAGGAATCACGTGACTGCCAATAAAATTAAGCTAAGCTAATTTCTATGTAAGTACTTATGTACTTAGGTACCTACTTACTGAAGACTAACCTTAAAAAAGCTTTAGTACCTACTACTTACAAAGAATTTGGATAGATATCAATAATTTAAAATACGCGCTACCTAGATACATTTGAAATATGGAAAAATTATTCCTTTTATACCATTTACAATATCATAAAAGCGTTGGATATGAGCCAAGTTGCATTGGAAAATTTCGTGGAGGCATTTCTCTTAAGTATTTTGCATCGTAACGCAATTTTGTTATGATTTTTGGCTCCAAATATCCACATTGTGCCCGCTAGGTACGAGTGATAGATTCTTATTGCTATCAAGATCAATGACGTTGAATGGAGTTCACTTATATTATAATTTAATGAAATGGTCATAGGGATATACTTAGGTGAGGTAAGGTAGAATTATTTAATTATAGTTCTATTTAGTATTTGAACAGTGCAATGTTATGTCATCGTTATGATGGAAACAAGAAAGAATTTCATAGTGATTGTCAATCACCTTATGAACGTTCGCGTTACAGAAACTGAAGCCGCAGGTTGTCTGCAAGTTCTGATTGATTTGCAGCAACGTAGGTTTTATTAGAAAAGTATTTAGTTTAATTTACATTCTAAGTATAAATCTCCTAGAATTGTACCTAATGATGACAAGACGGCTTGCATCTGTATCTATTACGAAGAAGATGAGGTCATAAGTAATAGTAAAGTGACTATTTGTGACGATTGTAAAAGAGAGGATACTAATATTGTTATCAATGCTATATGTATTTACAAACCGACCCTTATAATAATGGTTGTTATGGTTGGCGTTGGTAATAATGATGCTAGATACAGTAGTCTTTAACATCAGACACAATGAAATTCACCGAAGTCATGTCAGAGTTCATTATCACAATATTCCAATACCTTCAAAGCGATGTTGTTACATTTGAGAGCGAATACATTGTACGAAATACGCTCTCTGACTTCCTCGTTGTTTTATCTGAATATTCCATTAATATCGACCCGAGAAACGTAAACAATGTATTTTATATGTAGATAGCTTGCAAATACCCAAGACTCAATGCGGGAAAGGAAGAAAACCCTTCTAGCAATTATGAGGTTGGGTTGACTTTTACGAAAATATTTTACGTATTAATGGACCAAAAGGTTTGAACAAGGCTAAAAGAGATGTGGTATATATATCAGTGCTGAAGGTTTTGATTACACCTATCAAGTAAGACAAACTACCTAGCCTAAACATACATAAAGTAGTAAAACGATAAATACTTCAGTTCTACCTCTACAAAAATCCTAAATCAATGTCAACGTTTCAGAATGTCTGCAAATATGTTCCAATATCCAAAGGAACGTGGTTTCAAGAGTCATCGACCTAACGCCGTCGTGTGCGCGGGAATCTACGCCGCCATTTTGGGCGCCTAATTACAAAACTGTCATGGCGACACGACTTCCCGCTTGCTTCCAGCATTCCACAAGAGATTCGAATTGGGAACTTGAACATTTTTTCTTATTAAACAACGTTTTATACTATAGGCGTTAGTATAATATGAATATCTGAAATATAAGTTTCTTACAGTTTCAAACGCTCTATTATCATTTTTGTTTGAAAAACTGTTACGAAAACTCGTCTTAATTAAGCTGCATGCCTACTTAAGGAAGCATTTGAACGTCCTTTCTAGCCAAACCTATTGAGGTTTGGCATTGGCCAGCAGCATTCACTATCACTAAATTCTTTTGTCAAACTGATGAATTCTATGAAATTATATCTAATGATAAGCATTTTTGTAAATTCTTTGACCATCGTAAAATTGGTCTTAACTCTGTAAACACAGCCTTTCCGAGTGGTTGACGTTACTGCCGTACAAACTATTTTACCCGAGTCCATGGCTTGTGACAAAGCTTTATGATTCTGAAACAACGTCGTTAAATAGTTGTAAAGGGGTTTCGTATAGATAAGTATCTTCTTATTTACTTAGACCACGATAGAGGAGACACTATTATATTAATTTCATTTTCCGGTGTACTTAACGGTAGTGTAAATTATCTTAGTGATGTGGAAACGTATTGCTGATCAAGCATTTTTTAATTTATAGCTAAGCGTTTGCGTATCCAATAAACTATCTATGTAGCAAAAGATTAAAACCACCAAATTAGGATATTTTGCAGAACAAAACCAACAACGAACCAGTATTGAGTTTCCAAGATCAGTCCAATAGGGTACGTGATCAAAATACTTAGCAACCGTTTCGGGCCGATAATGTTATCGATTTTGTGCGAGTGACCCTTAATGAAAAGGGCCTATTCATCGGCTCTTAATTAAAAAAACTTATCTCTAAGACGACACGAAGTAGAATGTTGTTTTTCGACCACTTTAAGTGCTTTCCCATTATCCGGGGAATCTGAATGGATTCCGTTACGATGCTTAATCGATTAGTTTTTGTGTTGATTGGAAGGCCAAATTGCTTTAAGTACTTAGAACGATAAAACGGTTATAGCAGGACGATGGTTTTTTAATTGATAATTATAATATTGTTCTTAACTGAGTCTTGGTCGCATTGATTTTATCCTATCCTATCTGACCTTATATCTTCTTTACTACTGCTTAGGTAATCATGTTCACTACTATAATTAAGGACTTATAAATTATAAAGTTTCTTTAGTGTCAAAAGTTTTTATTTATTGAAAGCGTCAGTTCTTTTTAACACTTTCACGCCATCAGTGAATAATATAAAATACTTTGGCTGAAGCGATAAAAAATATCCTACTAGTTTTATTATAAAACTCAATTTCATTCACGATTACTGGTTAGTAGATAACTAGCAAGGAACACAGACCTTTCTGAACAAAGTTTATTGCAGGCACGTTGGAGTTTGTAAGGAGATGGTAAAGGCTAGAGATTGTGGAGGATTTACTTGAAATAGCTGTAGTGTGTGCACCGCATATGCTGATACATAAATAAAGAGCTTATGTCCCATAACTTTGTGTGAACTTCGTGGTTTTAAATAAATATTAAATTAAAAGTGTTTCTCCATGCAAAGTTTTGTCGAAGCAAAATATTTTTCAAACTGTAGAAAAATTTAGGTCATAGACCACCATTGCCTAGTCCGGACTTACTAATGGTAGCGCATAAATTGTTGTGGAAATAAAATGCTCATTCTATAATTTAACTTCTCATAACCCGCCAGGAAGCAAGTCCTGTGACAGTTAAAAAAAATGGACGCTAAACTTATTTAAGGAAACCAGTGTAGTTCTAATGATTACCAAAACCGCCACGATCTCATAAAATACTCTATAATATCCATTAGTTAAACTCCAAAATCCATTTGAAAACTTGATCATATGTTAAATTGTTTTCTGTATTGCATCAGTAAATGATCGCGCGAATGGACAATATCAATCGAGGTAGCGTAGGTATGAATGGAAACAGTCAGAGGTTTTGTTTATTTAAAAGAAGCGGCAGTCAAAAGGTGAAAATGAAAATCGATATATCGGCTGAGACGAGGAGAAGCAACATAGGATTTTAGAAGACTAGAAATGGCGATTTCGAGGCAACCAGGATAGTGCAAGATTATGTAAGATATCTTCAGTATTCTACAATTCATCTAATTTTGAAGCAATTTGCTGTCTGTTTTTCTACCGACTTCAAAAAAGGAGGAAGTATTCAATTCGTCTGTATGTTTTTTTTTCGTATCTAGTTTTAAGAGTGCCCAAGTTATTAAGAATTATTTCTAGGTTTTCATCTTATCAGTACATATTCCCAAAGAATGTCATGAGTAGGTAATGTTTATGAAAATTGAAAATTACCTAATCTTGTTTTTTGTAAGTTTATCATCGGTAAAAAAACTCTTCTTAAAAGCTATTACTAAAAGTCTAGTTATACTGTTAAATCTTTTTATTTCTAAGTCTATGGTAAATACAGATCCATATTTGATAAGGCAAGAGCTTTTAGATATTCATGTAGGACCGCGATTGAGAAATAATTCCCTCGGGCGTGCGTAGGTAGTGCTGTATCAGGATCAGGCGTGCAGAAGTATGCAGGAATTGTTAGAACTTAAATATGTTAATATTTGGTTACTGTTTATATTCTGCTGGGCCTTTGTTATTTCGATTTAGCTTTTTAACATGTTTTCATTTACCTACGTGTTTCGTTTCTACTTCTTCTAAAAATTAACAAAAAATCGAATGTACCTGCTTATGCATAGTGAGAATAATAAAAACAGGCTCCCATCGTCATAGCCCAGACCAACAATTTTCCTTCCCTGGTAACAGTTTAGCAGCTAACGGGGACCGTTCTATATTGTGTGTGTCTGTTTCTATAGATCCTGGTAGGTGCTTGTCATCTCACATTTTAGATTAAACGGCACTTTAAAGGGCCT
>DWBH01000822.1:0-10928 GCA_018230765.1 Ernsta delagoae
CAATCTAATTTAACAAGACTGGATCAGGATTGTATCATTAAAGTCACAGATTAAAATGAACAGAACTAACGTTGCTTTGGGAAGATCTCTTCGTGCTAAGCACAATGTTGAATTATCTACAGTTGACACCATGGAACTAAGAAGGAGAAAAGATGGAAGGATGTGCCCACACTCATATAATATTGAAATTAGTAAAAAAACAATTTTGAAAATTTTTAACATTCTTATCAGTTGGTGAAATAGAAACAATCTGTTAGTTACTAATTAAAAGCACTATGCTTTGTTGCTTTACACCAATCAGCCAATCGCAGTTGAGTTGGATACGCCAATGTAAGCGTAAACTTGTGACACGTCCAAACCGTCAGACATTTCCCTCTACTACCCTCCTAGTTCCGTGGTTGCCACAACATTTACTGGTACTGGCTTGGAGCTGATGAGGACACTTTCTCAAGTTTCTCAAAGTGTTTCCTTGCGTTCCTGATGTTGATGAGAGTTGCCTCCGAGGGTATCTTGGGGTCGGACATTTCAACCATAACGTACGTGTTGCTGGTGAAGCCGTCGATGAAAGCTGCAAATACGCTGTTTCTGACCTGCAAGTATGTTTACAGATATTTTTAATATACATAAACTTCAGTTATGCGATTGATATTTTAATATGATAACCCTACCCTCACTGTAGCCTGTAGTACAGCACAATAACAAAAAGATAACAGGGCCTGATTTATGATACAAAGTTGGACCTTATACAATGAACATAAAGCCCAGTCTGTGTTCGATTCCCAGTGAGCCAGAGATTTCAACAATGAATTAAAATTTCTGTTCTTTGTCTGGGTATGTGCCCATGGAACCCACGACACAGGGTATCCTAAGGTGTGCTGTGAAAGTGAACGAAACCCGTACCTCCATGCTCTGGAACTGCGCCGCCAGCTTGGAGCACGACAGCTTGAACTGTTTCACGATGTTGGAGACCTTCTCGAAGCGATGCGAGTCGTGGTGCGGCCGCCGCTGGCAGTGGGACACCACCAGGAACGTCGCGCGCTCGAACAGTAGCACCTGTGCAAGTCAAATTGAAATTGTTACAGCACAATAATGCCAAATTGTGCAAAGCTTCAATACAGTTAATGCATTCGTTGGTGTGTTGGTGTGCAGATATGAAAAGATACTTATTGAAACAGTGTCATTAAGTCAATATCATTATACATATTTTATCCACATTTTGTCAAAGTTAAAGAGGTAGTAAAGATTTTAAAACAATTTGGTAAAAATAAATAGTGGTGGAGGGAATAGGTGCTATAAGAAAAAATTGAAATAAACAAATTTCTTCGTCCGGCAAGACAGCTTGACCATATACCCAGATAAGATAAACAAAGGATAAGCTCTTTAGCAAGTAATTGGTGCAACATAGTTGTAAGTCACGGTCTTAGTGAGTGAGCATGTTGTTTACATGCTTACAATGCCCGAACAGTATTATTTACAATTTATACATACCTCATCCGCATCCACTATAGCTGCAAATTGTTTTAGTGATGATTCTAGGGCCTTAACATTAGGTATTAATTTGTAGACTATGCTTGACCATGCCCTGAAATAGAAATAATTGAAAGTGTTAATTTCAAGGAAAATTTTTTTTAGTAAAAAATCATGATGTATTTGTATTAGTGCTGAACTTTTTAAAAGTCTTTGAATTTCACAAGATAGTTAAGATTTTCATGGAATCTGTATTTAGACTTACATATAAAGAGTCTCATCCCATATACTAGTTCTAAAGCAAGTACATTCTAGTGGCCTTGACAGTTTCTTTAAGTCTTCAACACGTTGCTTGAATAACTCTTCACGACGCTCTTCCGCTACTAAGTCCATTTTGTGCACTAAGCAAAATATTCGGGCTTCCGGAGAGTTCTGGAATAGAACAAAACCTAATATCAGAACTATTCTAAGAGCCTGCTTGACAATTTATAATTAAGGTCCCAAATAGGCTGAACTCTTGTTAAAATGACCGCATATTATAATTTAACAGACGTTAGCTAGCAAGCAGAAGGCAGCTTACTTTGAACTATTTTGACAATTGTGAAACAAGCCCTAAAATACACACACACAAACTTATTTAAAATAATGTTTGAACTTATAACTATATTGCCATAACACAATTTTCCAGACAATTTTCCCAATATAACAATTTTCCCAATTAGTTATATTGGGAAAATTGTCTGGAAATTATATATCTGATATTAATATTCATAACAAAGATAGAAAATCATTTCAAGTTTACTTAACTCACATAGATTTCTTGAGCACATAAAAAGATTTACCTGTAAAATTGCTTCCAAGCAGGACTGATAATAGTGTGAGTCCTTCTCCAACTCTCTGCTCTCAACATCAAACACATATATCAAGACTTCTACGTTTCTGAAGATATTGTCTCTTTGTGAAGCAAAGTAGTTCTCCATAAAAGCCTCCTGCCCACCACAGTCCCATAGATTGAGCACCAGGTTGCCGAGGAATCTTACATGTGAATGTTCCACATCAACTGGAATCATAAAGTAATCCTTACTTCAGTTTTAAATTTTAGAAATAATCAGAAAATCCACAGCATAGGTTTTATTTTTTGTACTATGCTTTCTATAACATCTATTACTCTAACTGTTTATACTGTAATACATAGTACTGCAGTGAGCCTAGGTTCCAGGCACTGAGTGTACTGGTAGTACCTGGACTGATCTATTGACTGACCACATATCATAGTCCCATCATTGTCAGTGAAATATGTAAATGATGAAATATGAAAGGTTAAATTTTAATGTATCATGAATGGCATTGAAAACTATAACTACAAATTAAATAGTGTTTGTTATTGGGAAAAGGTTGCATTTAAACAACTTTGCCACTAATCGAAAGTGACTATGATATTAATAGGTCTAAAATTTATGTTTGAATAACTTTAGATACTTACTTGTTGCCCCCAATCTGCGTGTATCCCTTGCAATGTAGTTGGCAAATATAATGGACCTCATACTGGTCTTTCCAGATCCACTTTTACCCATCAATAACACCTGAAAGCAAGTTTAAAGATTTTTTTAGTTATTCCGGTGTTTATGTAATTAAACTCTTTGCTAAGTGCTTTAACCACCTTCTTCTTCATAATGACGAACTTATTGCGAAGTCTTGTATATAGTTAAAGAAGTTTTTGGGCACTAATAAACGATGTTGAATCTTTAATTAACTTTGATTTTGCAAATAAATTTCGAGTTTTTGTTTACATAAAAAGTTCTAGCTAAAAGAGTAGGCGTAACTTTACATTAAACTACAAGACGAATACGAATTACAATAGTGATAAATGAGATGAGACACAATAATAATTCACAATCATTATCATCATCATCACATCACACAACACAAATCAAAAGAACAGTAAAGAATTTCTACGTCAAGTCACTAACGTCAGCCAGTTGTCAAATTCATCCCGTCAAATAAAGTGTCACTGTCAAACTCTCATGCATGATGTTTATGGTCATGCCACAGATTACCTATTTTGGTTTTGGTTTAGTAGTGGTTGGCTTGATTTATTTTCTTTTGCTTTTTTGCTTAGATGTCAGCCTACAGGTTTATAATATTGATTTTATTCCTTTTATTCATTCATTTGTCACTGCTAGCATAGAAGTGTCAACAAGTTTTGCAAGTTTTTCGTGATTCGCGAGCAACTAAAAGATTTTAAAATTGGCATGAACCCATTCATGATGACAGTGTATCGGCTCATAAAAAATGTCAAAGTCAAGTCAATATCAACCTCAAAGTGACAAATGACATATGTGAGACAAGACAAGACAATAAAATTGCAATCTCTGACAAAAATATTGGATTAAACGTGGATTTTTCGAAAAATATCAAAGATGTTTCCAGTCCCATGTGCTTTGTAAACATTCGTGGAATCATTCACAATGGCGCGTCACCGTAACGTCAGAAACAGAAACTACTCGGACGACTACGATTACGACGATGTTTACGGACAATCGGTGGAAGAAGACAGCTGCTTGTCCCCGAGTGACGCCGCACAGTTTATGTACGACCGCTCGCGGAACCAACAAGCCATCGCACACTTCATCGACAATCACGATGATATACAGGAAGATGTGGAAGACGAGCAGGAGAGCGCGAGGCCGGCTCTCGAACGCCGTGAGTCTATAGATTTACGTAGCCTCAAACTCACAGAAGAAGACGAAGCGAAGCTCATGTCCTGCCTTGATGAACTTCGGAATGTGTTAGGCGATACTATCTCCGACAATATACTCATTCAGTCAGTGCTCAGTCATAACTTCGATTTTAACAAGTCCTTAGATGAGATATTGAACAATAATAAGAATAAAGACATACAGAAGCCTACTACGTTCAAAGGACCGCCTGTTGTTGTTGTTGTAGACAGTGTGAGAACACCACTCATTACCACAGATAATACAGCAAAGGTGATAGCATCTAAACTCGAATCAAAGACTGCACCTGTAATAAAAGGATTCAAAGTGGATGGCAGCTCTAGTAGTCAGCCACAGACACCCAGAGATCAATCTCCAGCCACTGACAGAGCAAATTCAAAATCAGATTCAGTAGAGGAAAATAGAGTTAAAGTGAAGGAAAGTAAACTGGATCCTAATGCACAATATTCAAAAGAGAGAGGTTCAGATAAAGAACATTTGTACATTGTTGTTATTGGCCATGTTGATGCTGGGAAGTCTACTCTTATGGGACGCCTACTTTGCGATCTAGGTGAAGTTAGTCAAAGAACTTTACACAAATATGAGCAAGAAAGTAAGAAGATTGGAAAACAGAGTTTCATGTACGCTTGGGTTTTAGATGAAACAGGTGAAGAGAGAGTCAGAGGTATCACAATGGATGTAGGAAGGGCTCAGTTTGAAACAAAGACAAAAAAAGTTACAATCCTAGATGCGCCAGGCCATGCAGACTTTATACCTAACATGATAACTGGTGCAGGGCAGGCTGATGTTGCATTGCTAGTAGTAGATGCTACTAGAGGAGAGTTTGAATCAGGATTTGATTTTGGTGGTCAAACTCGCGAGCATGCTTTACTTGTAAGATCTCTTGGTGTGAATCAATTAGCAGTAGCTGTGAATAAGTTAGACACAAGTAATTGGTCTCAGGAGAGATTCAATGAAATAACTAAAAAGTTGAAGGCATTCCTTAAACAAGCTGGGTTTAAGGACTCTGATGTCACTTATGTACCCTGTTCTGGTCTCACTGGAGAGAACCTGATCAAGCCGCCGGCTGAGGTAGACTTACTCAAATGGTATAATGGTCCATGTCTCCTTGATGTCATTGACAAATTCAATGTTCCAGAGAGACCAGTTTCAAAGCCTTTCCGTATGTCAGTTAATGATGTGTACAAAGGTACAGGGTCAGGCTTTTGTGTGGCCGGTAGGATTGAAAATGGTGTAATCAACAAAGGGGATAAAGTATTGATCTGTCCTACAAAAGAAATGGCAGAAGTCAGAAGTTTAAGCATCAATGATATGTCCACTAATGTGGCATTTGCAGGGGATCAAGTTAGTGTAACTGTATCGGGAGTAGACATGCAGAATGTATCTGTTGGCTACATATTAAGTGATCCTGTTAATCAAGTGCCTGTAACAACCAGGTTTGAGGCAAGACTGGTAGTCTTTAATGTTAAGGTTCCCATCACAAAAGGATACCCTGTTCTCTTACATCATCAATCGTTAGTTGAATCTGCAAACATTGTTAAACTAAAGGCACAGCTTAATAAGACTACTGGAGAACTTGTCAAGAAAAAACCTAGATGTTTAGGTAATAATTCGGTAGCGGTTGTTGATATTGAAGTATGCAGGCCTATTTGTATTGAGAGATATAAGGATGTGAAGGAACTTGGGCGTGTCATGTTGCGTGTTGCTGGCGTTACTATTGCAGCTGGACTGGTGACAGATATCTATAATACCTGATTGATCTGATAACGTTTGCAGCATGCAGTTGATTGAGATAATGCAATTGCCATAACTTAAAATTACACTGTAGGGTTATCTAACATCAATAATAATTATCTTGTTATGTGTGTTGTGTTTATCACAGCAATATTAAAGTTTAACTTTTGAAATACATAATTATGTATCATACAATGTTAAGTGTTAAAACGTTAGCTTGCTACAGTACAGTTAGATATTACAATAGAGTTAATTTAGAATGCAACTTATGTAAACATGGACTGTAAAAATATCTAGAAAATTCGACATAATATTTGTACAATAATATTGTCTAATAAGAATAAAGTCATGTTAAATGCTTTGCATATATCTCAGCTAAGATGCCACAATATTTTCATAATACAAAATTGAAGAAATGTACATAGTATATTGTGCTATAGGCATACTTTATTTCTACAATAATATTAATATAATTAAGCTATTTATGTGTTAATTAATGTTATACATATAAAAAATTGAACATTCTGTTCTTATTTCATTTCCTTTTATTTAGAGCAAATTAGTTATTGCAATTTAATTAAATTGTAAAATAATAAAAAGTTCTCTAAAAGTTATCCATAATGCTGTCTAAAAGTTTTGTAACTAAATATTATATTAGGGATAAACTGAAATAAATTTTTCCAAATTCAATAAGTCCAACCAACCCGCACCCGCAACCCGCACTAGGCCAGCGTGTTAGGTCAGGTGGTCTAGTAACCCCTTTCTGATTTATGATGATAATATTTCGCCAAAAATGACTGGTTAAGCACTGAAACTAGTACAATGAGAACTTGGAAATTTTTGAGCACTGTAATTTATTTATCAAGGAGAGGAATTGTTAAAGGTGTAACATAAGAAACAATAAAATTTCTTTCTGCCGCCTAAATGCTTAAAATATTTCTTCAGGCGCTGTCAACGATAAGCTCAACTTTTGAAACTAATTACCACACGTAGCTATTTAAAAAAACAGTGGTCTTGGGATATGGAGCTATTTTGGTCTATTTATTCATTTAATCAACTAGATACAAACATTCAATTTATACGGCGATTGCTTAGGTAAGTAGGTACTCATTTGCTTTACCTACATTAAATTATAAAAGCATTAGTTTTTAGTCTTGACAAATTACTTGCATATGTAGGTACCTATACGTAAGTACCTAGGTAGGTACATAAACTTGCTCTTACTTCCAATAAGTTCAAAGTTTGAGGTTGTAGGTTCAAACTGTTCAAACTGCGATCCCTCAGAGAGGTAAGTTCGCAAGATGGCAATTACAGGTTCACGTGTAGATAGCACTTTAACCACTTCGGAACATTAACGTCTCGTAACGAAGCGGCTGAAACTTACGTTTTAGCTGCACCCACTTACTTATATATATTGAATCACCGTAGGGACCTCGGACCTACCTACAGCCTACAGCACACTTTAGGACTTTAGGCATAGTACCATTAGTACCTACCTACTAAATTGATGTTGGTGAGTTAAGTTTTAAAACAATGCACCTGTTTTTAATCATGTAGGTAGTAGATACCTACCCGCCCAATGCTGTACCTACTTAAACGTTCATCTGAATTGGGTTCCTACTTGTTGAGCATAATATAGGTAGGTCAGGTGATCAAGACATCATTAGGTACTTGTTGGGCCATAGGTACTTAATTGTTCAAATCCAGATATTATGATTTATCAATTCGATAATTGGTAATACATAGGTTCCATCTCCAGTGAAATATCTAGGAACGTTTGTTTGTAACTCAATTTGGGCTTCTCTAACTGGAATGAAACTATTATCTATAGAGAGCTACTAGTGCAGATTTCAGTTGGAACGTTGCTATTTCTTGTGTTGGGATGGAACTGGGACTACAAGGTGTTACCTACAACTTGTCGTGGGCGTTGTAAGTAGGTATTAGAAACTAATCCAGTTCAAACTATAAACAAGTATAAATCCCATACATAAAAATATGGGTATATAGGTAGGTACTTAATTGTGTATTAGGTACCTAAGCGTTTAATTGCTGCAAGCCCCCTATAAATCGACGTAATCATCGAAATTGAAAATAAAGAATAACAGATTTTTCTTGAGAAAAAATACATAGGCAGGTATATATATATATACAAGTAGCTGTAGCTCTGATAGATATTAGATAGCTACGTACGTAGCTACTTATTTTGTTACCTACTTTCTCAAGTTGATTCACCAGCCGCCGCGCCGGTTTCTTGCCGGCGATGGAACAAGTAGGCGAGACCCTTAACTTAAGTACCCTTTAGTTAATTAGTACTTGTCCGCTTTGTTGCGTTAATTAATCAGTGCTGTACAACGGAGCGGGGGACGTGCGCGCCACTGACAAATGCTCCAGATTGCAAACTGCCTGGGGACACCGAACACTTGTTCTGTAATTAAATGTAATATGGTTAGTCATTTATTTATATCAAGCTTCTTTTCCCAATGTACCTAGTGCTTATTGCAATTTTTGAATAGTGAATGGGTTGATAATTCGTTACCTAATTGTTTTCTTCATTCACAACCTTCGCTCTCACCCTGTCAAGTGTCAAGTCCTGTCATCTTCGATCTTCTATTCCTAGGACAAACTGACTACTCTCTCTCTCTCGTCCGCGTCTATTAAGGGCTTCATTTGAAGAGATCATATTAGACTAGGTTTTCAATAGACAGGAATTTCTTTTAATTTTTTTTCCGTGACCTCATTATATTGTTTACTGAAGAAATAAAACGAATTATACGAAGTCACTATTCAATAGCGCCGTTTACTGTTCGTAATCTGTGGGACACTTTGTAACCTTGTTGAAGTAATTAAACTTTATAAACTGTTTCTTAATTAAGTTATCGAAAATACTTACCAAACCGTAAAATTGCTTAACCTTTTCACAGAAATAGGTTTCATAGGGTTCTTCAATCGTAGGTCTTGTATATTCAATCTTATGTATGTAGGTACGAATAAATAAATAAGTAGATAGTTAGCTATTAGATTCAATACTTAACGTGTGGTACTTAGATATATTTAAGTTGAGTTTATTTAAATGAAACGATATTTGTGAGGTTTAGAAAATTTATCGATGTGTATGCTGCTGGTTCAATTAAATTCATATTCATATTCAACGAGCCATGCACGTAAGTATTTAAGTAAGTAGGAGTAGGAAACTGTAGCGATTTGAACTTTTTTGGGAGGTCAGTTAAGAGAATTCGGCAATATTTTTGTGGCAGTATCGCGTCGTCCGCGCGGGACTTGGGACAAATTTTTTACAACATTCCAAAGAACTTCGTGCTACAGTCCGCTATCAAACTTTGTTCATTACCATTGAATTGTCACTGCTGTCTCCTTTAGTACTTTCATAAATAACGCGCACCCACAGTTTACTTTGCGACTGAAACAAATTTCCTACTCGAGTTGGTAAATATTTTGGCAATTTCTTCCGCTTTTCTTACACTTTACGGCCTTTGCGAGAACTATTTATTTTCAGAGCCTTCAGTTAGAGGTTTGTAGCTAAGTACATTTTCCGAGTATCAAGGGTTATGGGTATTTAATACTTATGAATAAGGTGATGTTGATAATGTTTTCAAACTACTTGGGTACTTACCTACTTACCAGGATATTAGGTATACCTAGTTAAATTATATCTCTCTATACCGTAGATTTCTGAATAGCAGTGATGGAAAAATAAATCCTTTATGGGTATATCCCATAAAGTAAGAAGATTCTAGAGATGTAGGAATATCTCAGAGCAAAGGATTCCACAGCAATCTGCAAACTACATCTCTTTCATTATTTTGCTTCTGTGCATTCGTTGCTACTGCATTATATTTATATTTTTCCTTTTCTTGGAATTTTGACTACGTTGTCTGCTCTACAACTTCGAAACTACTTACGAGAAAAAGAATTTCACATAGACATTGTTATGGAAAGTCGTTGGTAGTTTAAAGGACTTTTTATTTTCATTTCTCACATTCACAAGCGGTTCCTTACACCGACATAAGTAAAGTTTAATATAAATCCTATCTAGATCATAATATTGTTGGTTTTATAGTTAAACTATCAATAGGTAAGTGTAGGTAGGTTTAACTGGATGAAATATAATATAAGTAATTGTAATAGACAATATTTTTTTATCTATTTCACCAAAATAGATGGACATCATACCTGTATTTTTACTTATCTATTTAGGTACTTATTAAGCATAAAACGTTTTATTAGACGTGGGTATATTACTATAGGTAATAAAGCATCCAACCCGGACTTAACGACAATTTTCCAACCGTGTCCCGGTACAAAAGAGTATATCCTGATTAAAGGTAATAGTGCTGTAAAATTGTAGCAAGTCCCAAAGGGTTGGCGGCTTCGCACAATATCGTCATTACCGGGAAATAGATGAGGGGTGAGCCTACAAAGAACAAAGCCTTATTGAGGTGAATGCGGTAAGGGTGGCATCTCGCGTGTCAATGTGTGGTGCTATATCTATGTGTTAATATTCAGAGCGTTTTCCTTAATTTATTATTGAACCATTAAATTCAAAATCTGTGTCGTAAATAATAATATTATTATTATACATAAGATAAGGATTTTGAATGTGGATTGTTCGTACGGATATTTTAAATAAGTCGTAGAGCTTGTCAAGTTAGGGTTTGTAGAGTTGGTATGTACCGTATGTACGAGAAGAGTTCGAAGTTAGACTCAACGTTTTGAGAATGCGAGCCATATAATGGTCTCGTGAAGGTAAAGTTTTGCATGAAATTATATTTGTTGGAATTTACTTGTTTGTATGAGATAGCCATGCGCTATTGATTGAAATCAGATTGTTTTTTAGGGTTCCGTACCTCAAAAGGAAAAAAACGGAACCCTTATAGGATCACTTTGTTGTCCGTCTGTCCGTCCGTCCGTCTGTCAAGACCCTTTTTCTCAGGAACGCGTGGAGGTATGAAGCTGAAATTTATATCAATTACT
>DWBH01000823.1:0-10926 GCA_018230765.1 Ernsta delagoae
TGTACTATTATTTATACCGTGGGCAAAGTTAAGTAAATGATGAGTTGGCCATTCGTCTGTAGTCAATGTGTCAATTTTGCCGCCCCTTGAGCCTGCCGCCCGGGGCGCGTGCCCCGGTCTGCCCCCCCCTAGATCCGGCACTGACAATGCTTATGTGCAAAGTGTAGTGTGCTGTTTTGTTTATCTTAAAACCCACAAACTGTACGTCTACCTTCGTCGTAGGTACCTTTATGAGAACAAATACTCTCTTTAAAACAGCTTGAGGAGGCAAAATATTAGTTTTGGTAGGCCTCATCTGTGAATGTTTGTAAAATTGATTTAATCTGTTTTAATTTTATTCCTGAATCTGTATTGGTATTACTTTAATCAGGAATTATGTAAATTATGAGTGCGACTGTCAAAAAATAGGTGCCATTAATTTGTTGAATTTAAATTAATCACTACCTTTTCTGCGTCCTTGTCTTTTGGTGTTGGCCTTTTAAGAGTTTGTTCGTCAACAATTTCCGGTTTTTTAACCCTGAGCTGTGCTTCTGCCTCATCCTCCTGTCAGTTTTAATTAATTTTCGTGATTAGTTTCTTATTTTCAATTTTAGTAAATTATGTGAATATGTGTGTACAAACCGTAGGCTTAATTTCTGCAGGTGTTTTGTGTACAAGTGAAACCTCTTCAGGTTCTTGCCCAGGCTTGGCAGGAGTTTTGGGTTTAGACACGGTGACGTCAACGTCTTCGTCAACATCCATTTTCTATTAATGAAAATGTGTTTGTTATTTGAGTATAGGTAATCAACTTTATAATCACTGAATATTTTAACTTTATAATTGTAAGTACCTCTGGTTTGTCTTTGCTTTTAAGGGAACGACGTCTCGTTGCTGTTGCTGAGGACACTTCTTCGTCGGGCTTTTTATCCTCCTAGTGAAAAATGTAGTTTATTTATAAGATACTGTCTTTTATAGATTTAGATAGTGAGTATAGCAAGAAATAGAGGTTTTAAACTATGCTACCTACTTAATTGATATTACATATCAAAAATGTGTATAGGAGTATAATGTGTACCTTTTTCTTTTTCTCTAAGGGTGTTGGTGAAATTTTCTCGTATTTTTCGAGAACTGGTCTCTCGTAGTCATCGATAAACTCGTCTTCAACGACCTTGAAAATATTTCACATATGTGTGTTATTTTTAATTTGTATAATTTTCTTGTTACTATTAATAAACTAAGAAATTATATACTGTATTATTATGTATATAAAGAAATCTAAAATGTATTTCATTAGAATTTGAAATAAAATTTTGTGCAAGTCAAAAGTGATTATGTGTAAATAAGAGCAGTGATGCTCTATTAAATTAAAATAAAGGTAGAATTTAGATTAAGTACTAAAAATTTGAATGATCAGAATTATAACCAGAAGAACCAGATCGTTATCACCCGAGAAGCTGAAATAAAAATAGAAATTGCGTCACATATAGCAAAGCATATAATTAGTTACGTCAGTGAAAGCCTTTAAGCAGTCAAAAAGCCAAGACTTACTTTTACCGAATCATTCCGCTGCTTTCTAATATTAAGCTACTGAAAATTATATAGATAGGTAATTCATGGATAAATTAAACTCGTACGTTGGTAGTAATAATTATCCCCATTTCTGTTATACTGATTCTACCAAACTCTGTGTTATATAGAATATGACGACATTAAAATTTTTCAAACAAAACTATTTAGACGTGTTGTTGTTGAAAAAAATTAACGCGTCATAATGTGTTATGCGAAAGTAGAGTGTATAAGAGAGTAGAGTGTTCAATGTTAAGTACCTCTTTTTCTTTAAGTGATGGACGTTTTTTAGCTTCCGGTTCATCTTTTTTGGTTGGTTTAGCCTTAGGTTTGTCTTCAGGTTTTTTGTCTTCCTCCTTAAATTTTATCCACATTACCATAAGCGAAAACATAATATTACGTTATAATGAATGAAGGAATGTTTAAATAAATAACAATAAATTTAATTTAAAATAATCTAATTTTTTATTTATTTTCAAAAAAGGCATTAATACCTTGTCTTTTGTAATATTTCGTTTACGCAGTGTAGGCTTTTCTGGTTCTTCTTCTTTATCTTTGGGCTTTATCTTACCCTTCATCATGTCAACGTCATCCTATTAAAAATTAGTAAGTTAATTTTGCTTTTTACAATCAATGAAAAAACAATTGAATTATATAATATATAAATTATGAAAGTCTGTAATTTAAAGTAGTAATATATTATCTAAGTTTACACGAAAAATATACCTGAGTGTCACTAGTACGGCGTTTATCTTTGGGAGTAGGAGTAATTTTTTCATATTTTTCTAATTCAGGTCTTTCGTAATCATCCACGAAATCTGGAGCGTCCTAAAATACGATGATTGTTTTCGAGTGTTATGAAATCGAACTTTCATATAAAGATATGACCAATTTATTTAAAATTCTGAATAAATCAAAATGTAGTACCTCACTAACTCCATTTTGTTTTTTGTTCCGATCAAGAGGGGTGGGACTAACTTTATCATATTTTTCTAATTCCGGTCTCTCGTAATCATCTACAAACTCTTCTTCCTTCTGCGGCTTTTAATAAAATATAGAGTTCTTATTAAATTTCATCTATATATAAAATAAATTAAACAATAATTATACAAATATTTTAGTTATTAAAATTTACCTTTTTAACAGGTTTTTTACTTTGTGCTACTTGCGGCTCTTCAGCCTTTTCTTCTTCTGGTTTTACTGGTGCCTTTCCTAATTTAACTTTAGAAATTTCATCTACCGGTTCTTCAGGCTTAGGAACACCCTTTTTAATACTTGTTCGTCGAGGTAGTTCCTCCTCCTAACGAGTTCATAACACTCATATAAATTTTAATGTTTGTAAAATGTAATATTAATTTTATCCACTTTTAAATTATATTACACGTAAGAAAGTAATTAAATATTCAATTTAAATTACTGAACATTGTTAGAATTACCTCTGCCTTTGGTTCGACTTTAGGTTTTTTCTCTGGCACTGGAGCAGCTATCGAAGGTTCTTCTTCACTTTCTTCTTGTTCACTTTTAACGCTATCTGATACTGACGCTCGTTTTGACTGGATAAATTTTTAAATTTTATAATTTTTAAATAAATTCTCTTCTTAAAGTGTTATTTGTGTATAATATGTATAGTAATTTAGTGTAATGTAATGTTTACCTTAGGAGTGTCATCCTGTTTAGGTTTTTTATCTAGTGGCGTCGGTGAAATTTTTTCATATTTCTCCAAAACTGGCCGCTCGTAATCGTCGACAAACTCGATCTCATCCTACATCCAAATACAGTTTAGCACATTCACATGTTAACACAACACACACAAAATATAAATAAGTTATAAAAAATAACTTTTCTATATCTGTACATAATTTACAAAATATAAAGGCCAATACCTGACCTGCGATCCTCCATTGAAGAACTTCTAAATACAACAAAAACATTATAACATATAAATCAACATAAAACAATAACGGCAATATGGCATAGATGGTTTTTCTAAATTATCACTAAAAGCTTTATACAGTTCAGCGTACGATACAACACAAATACTACTTACATCTTCCTTCTTTGAAACAACCTTCTTTTTGACGACTTTCTTTTCTGTCTTTTTAGTCTCTTTTTTCTCTTCCTCTGGTTTAGGTTCTTCTTTTGGTTTTACTGATTTTAATTTTGGAATGCCCTCAATTTTAGTTTCAGTTTGTTCCTTTTCTTGCTTCTGCTTCTCAATTTTTTCTAAAAGAGCTTTTTTCTCTTCTTCTGTCTTAGCCGTTTTCTTTTCAAGAATCTTTTTAGCCTCTTCTACTTCTACCTCAGCTTGTTTAGTCTCTTGTACTTTTGTTTCGACTTTTTTAGCTTCCATTTTAGATTCTACTTTTTTAGCCTCTACAGAAATTTCTTCTTTCTTGGACTCAACCTTAGTCTCTTCTTTCTTTGTAACTTTTTTAGCGGCTTCTTTCTTTTCCTCAATGTGGTTCTCTTCAACAATAGACATCTCTTCTTCAGATTCAATTACTGTCTTTTCCTCTTCCTCTTCTTTTTCTTCTTCTTTTTTCTTTTTCTGTCAATTATACAAATTTTAACTAATTAATACAACGAAAATTTACTTTTTTTATTTATTGTCTTGAAGAATAAAATGTGACTTAAAAGCCTCTAAAAAGGACAGTTAAACGTATGTAGAAAGGAGGTCTCATAAATGGATAAAACTGCAACCAACCCGGTATCAAATACATAGGTATGCATACAGAAGAATGTATTCTTAAAAATAAAATAAAGTTGGTGTACCTTTTCTTCCACTAACGTGAGATCAGCGCTGGATTCGTCTTCTCCGAATTCGTTCTTAATAACAACTCTATAATTTGCTACAAATTTAGTTGAAACTTTTCTGATGATTATTCTAGCATTAGTTCCATCAAATGACGTGCTGATGTCAGAAGAATCTCTAATTACAGTTGAATTTTTATACCAAGTACACCTGCATGACTGGTCAGATGTTTTAAGAACTGCAACGAATTCGGCTTCCTCGTTTTCTTTCTTTGCCTATAAAATATTTGGTAATATTAGTAAACAGTGTGTAATATTACTATTAGCTGTGGAGTACTGAAACACGCATAGATTTGTTGGCACTGTATTTCATAGATAGTAGATGGTAGGCACGAGATTAGTTATTTGCTTTAAAAAGGTCTTTGCCATATAATACTAAATTGCTTCAGAATATACAAAAAATATTCTGTTTCTTACCAAGCTTCTGAAATGTTTAATTATTTGGGGTTTTTCTCCTTTTTCTTCGGGGATTTCAGTAATTTCCACTTGCTGTGATGTTGCTTCACCTTTTTCGTTTTTAGCGACTAGTTTGTATGAACCTTTGTCACTTTGTGAAACATTCGAAATTTCTAATTTCACTGCAAATTCACCCTAAAAGTAAAGATGTTTCCGTTAATTTTTATTTTAACAATAAGTAAGACACAATATTTAACAATCAAAAGTTATCAAGGCTATATTTACTTCTCTGACAGGTTCGATGAGTACTGTATGTCTTGAGTCCTCCTTCACCGCTGAGGATTCTTTAAACCATGTACATGAAGGTGCAAATTTACTTAATACTTTACATTCAACAATAACAGTCTTCTTCTTAACTATTTTAATGATCTTTGGTTTCTCTTTGATAACTGGAATGACTGTAAAAGACAAAAAGCATAATAAATACATGTAAATAATAATGAATAAAGATATTTATTCATTATTTTAATGCAATTTGAAGAACAAAATAAATGTCATATTTAAATCAAACTTACTTTCAATATTGAGCGTAAGATTTGCATTGAGCTCTCCAAGTTCATTCTTAATGTTACATTTATACAATCCGGAGTCTTCAATACCAGGATCAATTAGTTCTAGAATTATTGTGTAAACATCTTCATGTACTTCGACCCTGGTCTTAATTTTCGACGAGTCCCTGATTTCTTTGCCCTCGTGGTACCACACGATCGTTGGTTTAGGGTTGGCTTTCACTTTGCATCCCATAATAACTAATTTACCATTATCTTTCGACTGAATTGTAGGCTTTTCTACAAACGTTGGTCCCTCGCCTTCTGGTTCTGGTTCAGCCTCAATGTTCAAGTTAAGATTAGCATTGCTCTCTCCAAACTCATTCTTGACATGACAGCGGTAAGCGCCACCATCCGCTGCCGTCGGGTTCGATAAGAGCAATACCAATTCGTATACATCTTCGCTTATTACACTTGATTTGATTTCTATTTTACTACTAGCCTTGATTTCTGTCGTGCCTCGGTACCACGTTACTGCTGCCGCCGGCTTTGCTTTACAGACACATCTCATTGTAATGAGTGAGCCATCTTCGTTGGGAATGATTCTCGGTTTCTCAATGAACGATGGCGCGAAACCGTTTTCGTCATCCCCACCTAGAGAAGTTCATTATGTTCATCATAATTAAAAGTAAGTACTAATGTAAAGGTTCATGCTGCTTCAAAGCCGCAAGCTACCATGCAAGTGCTACTGTATGCGTACGTTTTTTAATCAAACGAAATATCGACATTACCTTGGAAGTTGAGAGCAATATTAGCATTACTCTCACCAAACACGTTGAAGGCGTTACACCTATAATTACCACCATCCTCTATGGTTGGACCTAGAATTTCTAGTGTCAAATTGTAAGTGTCCTTCCCTATAGCTTTTCTGGACATTTTCATTTTGACACCATCCCTAATTTCTTTATCTCCATGAAACCATGTTATATCAGGAAGTGGATGTGCTTCTAATATACATTCCATTACTAAAACATCTCCTTCTTGCCTAATCGTTGGTTTTTTAGGAAACCTAGGTGCTTTTCCGTCGGGAATTCTGTTTACAAAACAATATTATTTTTAAGATTTATACCTTATAAATTATTTAAATGTGAACGTAAGCAATTTTAAGAATATATTTACTTGGGTTTATCTCCGCTTTGGAAATTAAGGTTTATTTTTGCCACGCCTTCACCGTGTTTGTTTTTTGCTACAGCCCTGTACTCTCCCTTGTCCGAATTCTCTACGCCTATGATTTCAAGTCGCGCCATATGATACAGCGTTTGATCCTCTTCTAATGTTATTTTATATCGACTACTTTCTTTTATTAATGTTTTTCCATGGTACCTGTTTTTTACATGTGTCATATTAGTAGTCAATAATTCAAAATCAATACTTTTTTGTATCTTATGAATTCATTATGTTATAACGATTGCTTTCTTACCATGAGACGGTTGGTTTCGGTTTACCAACACATCGACATTCAAATGTGATTTTGGTACCATCATCCGATTGCCTGGTGACTGGTCTCTCCGTAAATGTCGGCTTAATAAAATCTTCAGGCACCGGTGCTTCGTCGCCTACGTCATCAATGAACTCGTTAATATGAGTTACCATGATTATGTGACTGAAGGAATGTTTGCGGCTATGCTTGTCCCTTCTCGTGTAATGTTTAAGATGTTTTCTTTTATTATCGTGTACAGATTAATTATACGCATCCAAATTTCAGTTTTAAAAGAGTTAATCGAGGAATGTATAAAGATAGTTAACATTATCGAATAAATACATAAATATGTAATTTTATTATTATAATATTCGCTCCTCAGCCTATAATAGAACTCACGCACGCATTACAGTTGCTATTGTTACAATAATAATATTAGTAGTGCGTACGCTCAAGCAAAGATACTGCGATATAGCTAACTACAACAAAAGTTCTAATGTATGTAAATGTTAATAGAAGCTTTTAGCAGGGGCGACTCAAACATAGCAATATGAAAATAGGTAATAATATTATATGTTTAAAAGTTACATAATTACAATAATAATTTAATGGTTATTTTATTTTATTGGTTTAAACTGTAGATCATGGTGCAAATGCAAAATGTGAATTGTGTTGTATATCTGTAATAGTAATCGTGTATCAACATGAAAAGAAAACATCTTAAAGAAATCGAGATTCAATTTAAGGCTAACTTAATATTTGCTCTTAGTGTAGTATGTAGAGTAACGGATATTAAAAATAAATTAGTTTATGCAACAAAAGCTTAGCTGCAACATTTAACTTTACAATGAAATGCTGTATACTTAGTGCTTGAAAATTATTAGACACACGAAATTAGATTAGCGTTAAAAATCGAATTTTTTATACATTTTTTATTGTGTTGATTTGTGGTAGAATTCGTGTTTTGTTTGATGGCGCTATTAAAGGTTTTGATATCGATATTAACAATTAAAACTGCGTTTTATTAAGTTTCATTTTATACATTTTTAAGATTATATTCAACCAAGCGTACATTTTAAATTAAAATACAACTTTTAACATGAACAGAAACTACTGTAAGTTTGTTTATGGAAATATCTAAAGTACCTTACTTAGTAGAGAAAAAATATTAACTTTAATGTACATTTGATTGATCAAGTAATAATGCAGTAATTTATATCATTACTGCACATAAGGAGACAAATACACAAGGACATAATTTCTATAACAAATGAGGTAGGACGGACTGTTCATGATGCAGATGATAAAGGTGAAGCATTCTAAATTATGAAAGATTTTCTTACATTGTATTTGCCATATAATTTAAACGCAAGTGTCCCACGATCCGTGATATAGCGCACACGTTCATCAGACGCAGCGGATAAAGTACAATATAATGCAATACAATCACGCACAGTGCGTCGGTGATGGCTGGTGTGCGATATATCGAACCGTCGGACACTGGCGTAAGTTATACGAGTTCGATATACTTGACAGGACACCACACATAACAAATACATAATAATACACATAAGAATAAACTTACTGTCGAAGTTTAAGCTAATCGTGGCGTTACTTTCGCCAAGCTCGTTTTTAGCCGTCACCCGATACTTCCCAGCATCTTCTACGGTTACATTGTTGATTTCCAGTGATGCGTAGTAAGATTTGCCATCCTTGCTAACTGTTAACTGTGGAATATTACAAGAGACTCCTTAAATAATTTCTTCAGTTTAACAACTTTTATCTTCTTTAATTTTATCAATACTAGGATTGATATTAAATTTTGACTGCGTTGATGAAGCAATCATAGAAAGATTACTTATTTATTTAGCAAATGGTTATGGCAATTGATGATAGTAGATAACATTTGCCCATGTGGGAAAATACGATTAATAAGATAAACGACCAACCTTTGGTCCTGAGAGAGTTGATTGAAATGTAAGGTGATAATCAAACGTAAGGAAAAATCTATTTGCAAAGTAGTTTCAAATATTTTCACGATCTGTTGAAATCCGAAAATTTTGTAATTAAATTGAAAAAAGGTAAATTCATTCATAAACAAAAAATATTTTCATTATTTCTAAAAAAACATTAACCATCCTGTATAAGTTGCAGTCCATTCCTATGATAAATAAGTTATTTATAGATTATAGACCGATGTCGCTGGCCAACATCTGCTTGTGGTACCAGCCAACATTATTGAGGTCAAGGCCATCTTTAAGTACTTTTAAAATAGCAACATTTCTACATCACGTACGTTTTTTTAAAAAAATTGTATTTATATACATGATTCATGATTTTTAAACCGGAAAATGTATTGCCTTCTAGCTATTGGTTCTTCATTTGGCATGTTCCGCGCGTAATGCAAACTTAAAACACTGAACCTTTAGTTTTGTCCTTGGTTTATCATCTGTGAAATCCGCCTCTTGAAATCTTTTAGTTAATTCATTTACACGAACATTATAAGCATCTACTGCTGTTAAAGTTTATGTAACTTATCTAACCTTATGCCTTGGTCCAGGTTTGACTTCATTATTGCTGTGGAACCAGGCCACGCTGGGCAGCGGGTCGGCTTCGATGCGGCACTCGAATATGAGCCGCTTGCCATCGTCCTCTTGTCTGATGGCCGGCTTGCGCGCGAACGTTGGCGCCTTTCCGTCCACTTGTCTGAAAACACCAGTATTGGAATCGTTATTTGAACTACCGTCAGTATTGTTTGTTTTGTTTATGACTTCAGCTATTTGTCTATAATTAAGAACTTAACTTTAGGTTTCATTGATATCTAAAAAACTTGTTTTGTCAAGTACCATCAAGCATAATTGTGGAATTCTCAGGGAATTTCCTAATGTTCTAGAAAACTAAAACTTTGCATATCAATACAAAGATATGACTTTCTATAGTGCGAGTTACATAATTGTTCGCGTCTTGGTAACATTTTACATGATAATGTTTTGATAAGATATTTTGTTTCTGGAAAAGCGTTTATTAAAGTAAGTAAAATATTTGTATAATATACTTATTAATGAACTTACTTTTGTTTTTCTTCGTCAGCGGCTGAAATAGAAAAGTTATGATTAGAAAGATTAAAGAAAATAATTTGATTACAACAAAGAATTTGCCATGCTAAATATTATCGGTCGCCAATCGTTTATAAGAACATGAGAAAATCGCAAAAACTACTCCAATTAGATACCCGTTTTTTTGTATTTTAGCAGATCTAATTCTAGCTCCTCTTTTATCATGATAATTTTTCTGTTTGAGAAAAGTATTTGCTTCGACAAAAAAGTATCTCTGTGAGCTATTTCTAGGCGATTTCAACTTGTTCACACTTCATAAATACGACATGTTATTCGTCATAAAGTTTACTGAAACATATTTTCATGTTTTCGTCGATCACCGTCAAATAATATTGCGTTTTACATAGATTTAAAAATATTTCTTCTATCCTATGTTTATTACAATTCATTGATATAAAACATCTAGTAGCAGCTTTTTCATATTTAGGTATACATAAATTCAGTAATATTTATAAATATTTTATTCAATCTCAAATTGTGTTTTATACATTAGCGTGTGGTGTAATAACGCTATCAAAAAATCAAACAGGTCAAATGCAATGTAACTTTGTAATTTTTGGGCTCTTTTGAACAACAACGGCATTCTATATGTGGTATCATTCTCGTATCAGCGTCATGTAACACTTTAAAATGAAGTAGCTCATGACAACATACGTCTTCTACACTTTCATAGATTTCATTTTCAGTCAATATATTATAGAATTTGCGAATGGTTCAATCTTTGCCAAGTCAACCACGAACGTCTTGGCGTTCACCACGCGTGGGTTAGTTCAGAAGTAAATCTACAGTAAATTTTTTGCTCTCACGCCTGTATTTCTGTCTGTGACTAATGCCACTGTTTTTGTGGATACTTTTATTAGTACGGCATGTATTGGGTTACGTATATTTAGAACGCATACTAAATTTGTTCCAAATATCATATCTACGTGTATCTACACCATGTAACAATTCTGTATTTGCATACCATCTTAAAATGGTGAAGTATGGAGAGCCGAACCTTTTAACTATCATCTTTCTTGTACCCATATTT
>DWBH01000824.1:0-10920 GCA_018230765.1 Ernsta delagoae
AAAGTTTCAGCTCTCTACGATTAGCGGTTTAGGCTGTGCGTTGATCCATCAGTCAGTCAGTCAGTCAGTCAGTCAGTTAGTCAGTCAGTCATTCAGGACAAAGCATTTTATAAGTATAGAAGATAGATGGTGTTTCTAAGTGACCATCACCTTCTGACGCACTAAGTAGTGGATATTTCAATGAAATGAAGTGATAGAGAAACACCTTACAGCTTAATAAACATAGTAACATGTTATATGAAAATCTATATTATTATCTCGGTTTGTTAATATTAGAAGTGTAAGGTTTAAGGTAGGTAATTCATCCAGGCTACGTAACTTCAAAGGAAGATGTTTACATAAAAGTTATATTATTCTGCAAATTGTTATCATATCCTTGTACTTTGTTGATCAAAAATTTTCGTTTGTACAAGGGATAATAATTTTAATTTACTGTAGGACTGCCAACTAAGGCTGTTTTGCCCGAGGCGGTTTCAGCTGAAACATTTTTTGAGTTTCCCCGGTTTTTTACACGGTTACCTTTGATTATGTTTTCGTTTCTACAAATTACCCAGCTAATATGATATTTTACTTTTTGTAGGACAACTCTTCGGGTTTATGATACAATGATATTAATTTCTTTGAATTATTTTGCATTATTCATAAATTATTGTTTAATTTGATTTTGGGCATAAATTAGGTGAATAATCTATCTAAAAAGCAATGATATATTATTATGATGAAATATGTGAAAGAAAATTGTATTGCGTTTTTTGCTTATTGATAGGTAGGTATCTAATAAATTTAATGAATTTATCATCCGTTTAGAATTTTGTGAATTTGAGCAAAAACGAGTTAACGCTAAAAAAGACAAATGCGAGTTTCAGTCACATTTACCTAATACGAGTAAAACTGTGTTGTTATACAAATTGTCCCAGACTAATAACTTACAGAATCGCCATTATGTCGATTCTATAAGTTATTAGTTTTTGACACATAGCACTTTGTTGCTTATGCTTAGATATTGACACCTACTGGAAAAATGTTATTTCACGATATACCTACCTAAAATATTAGATAGTTAATATATATAGCTATACACAACCAGTCTAAAAGTAGGTTAACAATAATTTCATTTTATTAAACCAAAAAAGAAAATTTCTGGATACACTTCGGATCATTTTGTGGTACTACTACTTATAGTCATTAATAACCGTTTTAACTTCGTTACAGTTAATCGATTGAAAAGATAACCATTAAAATGAATAGCCCGTTTGGCTAATCACCATTCGATTCTCGTAAATTACTTTTCAGACAGAAGGAAGGGGCTTCAGCTGCTATTGTTCCGAGCGTCCTACTGACACAATTAGCGATTTTGTGGACTTTAAATATCTCACTTAAAATTGACAATTTCACAATCACATTTACCTTTTCTTTAGACAAACTATGTAAACACAACAAGTATTTGTTATAATAATGTTAAAATAAATTTATTGTATTCCAACAATATCCTCGAATTATTTTAAATAAATAATTAAAAAAAAACGGTTTAAAATTACATTGTTTTTGATCTTTTAGTGACTTTTAAAAGTCTTAAGAAAACTTTTGCGTTTAATAAAGCCTATAATATTAGGCTAAGTTTTCTTCGCTTTTGATTCTTGGAAAGGAACATAAAAGAGTACGAAAATGATTAGAGCTGTGGATTACAGTCTACACTCCTTTTGTGCCCGTAAATAGGAGGAATAGGTATTGATCGTATAAATTTAATTTGATGATGAATTTGCAAATTATAGACTATTAATTTGTACGCTTTCACTTTGAATTTTCAACTCTATAAAATTTTGCCAGCGGTCTTTTTGTCATCATTGACGAGGCTCGTACCTTTGTCGTATTAATAATGAATGTCCTACTAATGAAAGCCTCAAATAGCGATACTAATTTGACACGAAAGCTTCAAAGAACGAGAAATCCTCATGAATTATGAAAATCTACGCAATTATCCGTACAAACGGAATCGTTGGTATATTTTCGTTCCATCTGAAGATTAACCGTATATTTTTGCTGTGTTTAATCGTGAAATATGCTTCGTATTTTATTTTCTTTATTGTGTACCTACCATTAATCGGAGCTGACGTCGTATGTACTTTGTGCTGATTGGATGTTATGTTGATTTTAATGTTGCTTTAAGAAAAAACGAAATATTATAAAATATTTTTTTATTCGGCTTTGCTTCTTTAATCATACGATATAAAAGACTTATTTTAGACATTTTGATTTTAGATATCATTTTGAAATCATCAATTAGTAAACTTTCCGTAATATAGGTTGTAACTTGTTAGGCAGGTAATTGATTAACCCGTCATTTTATAACAAACAATCAAATTTTTTAACATTTAATTTTGTGTCAATTATACATTACAAAGATTAAGTTGTCTATCCGTGGAATGAAACGATGAAATGCAAATGCGGATACGAATATTCAACGCAAGCATTCGCAAATGTTATCACAGTCTTTGCAAGTACCTATAAGTTTGGTCTGCCTTCTTGGCTTTATCTAAACATTTAGAAGGGAATTTGGGTCAGATATTTCTAATATCATTGAATGTGATTACAGAATATTATAATGACAAAAATGAAATAGAAACAAAGTTTAATATTTGTTCAAAATTCGAACTAATTTTGTATTATAATTCAGTGTCGTTATATTCAACTACAATTATTTGGAAATGTACCTCTACCTCATGTGCGATGCCACATTCTACGTTTGAAGGACGAAAACTACACCTAGAGATGAACGTAGCTAAAAAACAATAATAATTATTATAAAACTTTTTGTACTCACCAATCCACCGTTCCTTATCGAGCCACGTCAGGTTGTCGGCCTGAGTGTCGTAGTAGCCAAGTTTCACGTAATGGTTGTCAGTTAGCTGTTCTATTTGAGTCAGCGCTATACGATCGCCTTGAGAGGAAAACGCCACCAACCCCTATGAAAAGTTATAGTTATGCTGGAATTATTTAAAGTATTTTGTGATCTGTAATAATAGGTATTATGATTGGGCAAGTAACTTTGTCCATCTGACTAACTGGCTGTTAGTTAGTCGAAAATGAAGACTGTTAGCAATAAATAATCTGTATTTTTCAGTGGGAAAGTATTGGGATAAATATTTCAGGGTGGAAAAAATACAGTAGTATTTTTCAGTATAAGGAAAGTGGTAATTTCTCTTAACTTTAATAAAATATATTAATTGACACTTTGTTAATACGAACGTTTAAAAAATATTTTAATCCAATATTCATTGGAAACCAAGACCAAGGTAATGTTCTGTTTTATTCCATTTATTCTCATAATTGAGTATTTAATCAAGTAAGTATGAATTTTTAATTTAATACAATAGGAGGAGAATATGGCATGATTCCCTTATTTTACTTAAATGATTTTAGTAGGTACCCGTGTGTATTAATAACCCGCAGGCAGTTTTAAGAGTTTTAATGAAGCCGTAAAATATGTATATTCATGTATAGCAGAAACAAGGGTCTTAATTATATTTCGTCTCGAAATTCAACCTGCAAAGTCATTAACTTAACGAGCAAAGCCTAAAATTTCATCAATCTGTGTTGAAAGGTTTAATATTTTAATCAACTAATGAAATGAATGGGGTAATCTAGAGGAAAGATCTCCTTGGTTATATGTAACTTACAGATACTCCTAGAAAGGACGTGGAGTTGATCGCTTCGTATATGTCATCGGCTATTTTCTTGTTGGTGTATGTAAAGTTTTTGAGGCTTAGTCCACTTTTCTCCAGTTTCTCCATGGTCTTGTTGAATGCTGTAGAATTTGTAGAATATAAGTTAATAGATAATTTTATGGGTAAACTCTACACACATTATGTAAAAATATATCTTGATCTATGGAGTATTCGTTCCTTCGTATTCATATTGTTAGATCTCATAAGCATTGCCAATTACTAACGCCGTCTAATTAATTAATTAGTAATTTTCAAATTTTGTATTTTTTATACATACATACATACAACATACATATTGTCACGCCTCGGTCTCAACGGCGTGTTTTTTATAATGCGAAGTATTTGTATACATCCATAACATGTAGGTCCTTTCCAAGTATAAAATAGAAATATGATAGTTTCATTGACCTAAGTAATTTTTTTGTAAATAGTAATTAAGAAAACCTATTTAGAAATTACGCAAAATTGTGTATTTTGTACGACAGTGAAGCTGTAACGAAATTGATAAATTGTCTTGAGTTTTACGTTATGTCGGGTTTAACGTTATCGAATAAATTTAAATTGACGTTAATGAAGAACGGGACATAAGCTGGCGTAGCTAGCAATTACGAGTATAAAATTATACTAATGAGTATGACATTTTTACTTATTTGAATAACTTAAAAGCTCCTTCTGAAGACTCAATGAAGCCTGATAATAATTAGTAATAATAATTAATAAGTAGTTAAACTGTACAAAACTTACCCCAGTTTTGATATGATTCAAAAATACTTTTATGTCATCAGAGAAAAGAAGCAAAAAGCAAGAAAAACAAGAAGAAGGTAAAAGGAAAAAGGAAAAAATAACAACACGAAGCGCTACCTTCGCTGTTAAGAACAGAGCGTTCATGGGAATTGTTTTGCGTGACACGCTAACAAATTCCTTTACAACAGCTGTTCGAGCGCTTTGTGGGGTTTACCCTCTAAATCTGTAAATTATTTTTAGAACCGTCGTTGGAATTACAATTCATACAAGTCATGCTAAAAAGTAGAGTAAAAATAAACAATTGATACGAAATTATACAACACACTATCATGAATTTTTTTGCTGTTTATATACCTACGGCATAGCAACGTAGCAACAACAAAATTAACATATTAAATGAGTCAAATCAAACTCTTTTACCAAGGGCTTTATCGAACAATTCATGTGAATATTATTCTCTTCGTATTCAATCTATCTAGAATCTACATAGCTTCATACTATTCCGTTGATGGTACATGCAATAATCAAAACACAAATCTTTGGACTGAAACTTCGCTAGTGTAGAGAGTAGACCCTTCTGGAGTGACGGCCGAAATACTCGTAAAATGCATTTCTCTAGCCAATTTCCCGTTATAACACGACTTGAGGATTACAGCAGCGAATTTCGTGCTAAAGTGTCTTTTTATTACTTTGGACATTCTAATTGGTCTTCTTGTTGTTTTGCTAACGGCTTGAAAGTTGTTTTATGTGGATTATGATTTAGGTAGGTAAATACTATTTCATTCAATAATAACAGGGGTTTCGAGGTAGCACTGGACATACTAGGGAGTAGCTATTGGGGGTGTCACCCCAAGAGGGCTGTAATTGAATAACACTTTCGGAAGGCTGGTTGGGAAAGTAATGCTCGACTAGCGTAGCGATTTTTTTTTCATATTACGGAGATTGTATTCAATAATACTAGTATTTATACTAGAAATGGTAATGCTATTCGTATTATATGAGATTTGGAAGGGTACCTACAATTGAAACAATTATAATTATCACTCGTAAAGGTTCTTAGTGTATACGAGTTACTTGTTTAATGTTTGCTTAAGCACGTATATACAAACAATTTGAAAGAAGCAAATCGCCAACTTGGAAGACGACGACGCGGTTATGGGAATTGTTTTACAAGAATTGGTAACAAATTCCCAATTTAGTGCTGTTCGGGCGTGTTTATTACGAGTGAATTTCGTGTTTATTTATAGCACGAAACACTTAAGTACACGCGAAATGCTTAAAAATATTATGTCTTGTTTGTATACATTTTTGTTTAAAACTTCTTTCAGGGTTAATGTCGTGAATAAAATAACGACTAAGTACATAAGTTGTACCACGCTGTTGGAATACTTGGAATACTGTACTTATTTGTACGTGTATCTATCTATTCATTCAATATAACGAAATGTTTAGTTAGTGCTTTAGAGTACTCTACTACTCTACAGTTTTATCGATAGGTACATGTATAATTATACTGTATCAATGCTTTCATTTACCTACTGCGAAAATATTGAGTTCGGACAGATTTAATATTTGTACAAAATTGTAACAATTTTTTACACATACAATAACAAATATACAATAATTAAAAATGAATGGAAAATACATCTAAAAATGCAACGCCTTACTTTATATCTCACTGTAACACGATTTTAAATTATGTTCCTATTTGCGCCAAAATTACTTTGCCTTTGAGCATTTTAAATTGCGTATTTTGTTTAAAATCATCCAGAATAACCTTCAAAACATGTTACCTAGTGCAACAGCCCACACGGCGTCGTAGGCGAGCGGCGCTTCTTGGTAACCCTCAGGATACCTCTCTCGCTCGATGTCGTAGCCCGCTTCCCGAAGAGCCTCGTTCAATCGCGACCTTAAAAAAAGTTGAAATGTAACAACATAATAGAGCACCAAAACGCTAAACATGTGTAAACGGTATAAGTTAACTGTTGTTTAAAGAAAATTTAATCAGCAATATTAGTTTTTAAATGGCTTTAAGAAAGAATTTCAGTAATAGGTACATAGTAAATTACAAACATAATTCAACTGGTTGAAATAAACACATTTAATGTAAAAATTTGTTCAAATTCGTTTGGTGCGAAAGATTGGTTGAACACGTATTTATTAATAGATGATGATTTCGATGCGATATTTAATTTAAGTTACACAACTTTTTACAATCCTGTCTTGAAATATCAGTTACAGAATCAGATAGGCCGTACAATCGCGAGATCGTTTTATTGTACGCTCGCGTGCGACGTTTAGATATCGTCTTGTAATTTATCGTGGACTGAATTTCAATAGAAGCCTGAACGCCCATTTCAAAGCCGATTTGAATCAGAATCAATTGATCAATAGCATTACTCGTGTAATATGTTATGCCAATCGTCCTTACTGTAAAACATTGATGTTAAACTTATTATAAAAAGTGCACTGCAGAAAATCTTTTTAAGCTTTGCTTAATTTTAATGTTAGCTGTCTTTCTTTGACCCTTCTTTTTAGTTGTGATTAAATTGACAATAATAATAATATTTTACATATTTAGAATAGCTTATTTAAGTGATATTCATGAATTTCTTTAGTTAAAATGTAAAAATGCTCGCGCTGTTATTCTAGGTTTCCACCCTACATATTTAAAAGACCAGTTATAACACCCCTTCTTTTGCGTCGGGGGTTAAAAATAAGTTACAAGCTGCGTTCAGGCTCATTTAAATGGAAAGATGGAAGCTGTAAATTGTTGAAACTTGTGGTGCACTAAGTTAAAAATACAACAGTTATTTGAAAACGGGCGCGTATAGTTATAAGAGCTTTTGAACTTTGTTTGTTATTCACAGGCAGCGCGGATGAAAAAAACATTAACCAGAAAATGTTCTATTTTCTTTACGTTTGCGAGTAGGTAAGTACCTTCCGTCGAATTTTTCGTTGGGTGAAACATTTTATTATGTTTCAAACGATGCTTCTACCGCAGACTTCTGATGAACTCTGCACTCACAATGGCTACACATCATCAGAACATTCCTAGTCATTTTCCCTTTGAAACGTTGCACAACGAAAAATGAGTTTATTGTGCTCCTCCACATAAAGCTGTGATGAGAATTTGTTCAAGATCGTTGAACATGAACGTTTACTGAATGTGTATGTAAAAATGTATTGTCAGAGGAACGATAAAATGGGATATAGGGAGCTTTTAAATAACATTCGGGCGATAGCAAGGATTATTCAAGGAAAAAGATTTCAAGACATTTCTGCATTGGCGAAATCACCTGATCCACCAATGATAATACCTGATAAAAACAAAGGTAATTTGATTTTGTTACGAGATAAGGTTTGAATTGAAATGAATATAAATATCTGGATACCTTTGATTCCAATTTTATACTTTGTGTGTTTTAACCACCGACGCAAAAGCTACGGCTAATCAATTAATTAGGCAAGCTCAGCATTTGACTCATTAACATTTTAAAAAACGAAAGATCAAACTTCATTATATTGCCTAAATAAACTGATAGAGGCTCCCAATCGTGACTTTGTAACTCTACAAAAACCAATTCTGTGTAATAAAATATTGAAATATGCTCATGAGATTATTTTTAACTTTTTATAGAATTCCTCTTACTCTTTGTTTTATTTTTGTGATTAAGATTATACGAGTCAAAGTAACAAGATTAGAACACTGACTGCTTAGGTATATTAACTTTGAAGTTATGTTATCTATCTATTCATTTATCTATTTAATAGTTGTCGGGGTCTTATTAAATTTTTAATTTAACTTGCAGTTTATTTATTATTAGTTTCTTGCTGGGGTAGGTAGCTATTATTAAATTTTTAATTTCATTCGAAGCTGCAGCTATTCTATTTTACGCTACAGTCCATAAAGGCAGTTTACCTGAAGTCCTCGGATGTCATCCCGGAGATGGTGGTTTGGTTTGAATTCTGGTTCCACATGAGTGCTTCTGTGGTGAGGTGGCCCTCTGCTGCTTCGCGCATTTCTTCCGCAGTACATTCTATGCCTTCTCTTTCTAAATTAGTCTCGAACCAGTTGTCTTCATACCAGCCTGAAGAAAAGCCATAATAATGAAATCATGACAATCTACATATATATACATATACTATTATAAAGCTGAAGAGTTTGTTTGTTTGTTTGAACGCGCTAAATTCGGAAACTACTGGCCCGATCTGAAAAATTCTTTCAGTGTTAGATAGTCCATTTATCGAGGAAGGCTATAGGCTAATATCATCACGCTAAGACCAATAGCAGCGGAGCACCAATGAAAAATGTTTCGAAGTCGGGGGATTTTTTTCATATTGAGAGTTTCCGCTGCGTAAACGGTTAAAGTTCCGCAAAAATCATGTATGACAGAATTGTTCCCCTTTAAAAGTCCTAAAAGTAGTCCGCGATAGCAGATTATTATGTCTATCCAGGTATTCCACGCGGACGAAGTCTAATTATAATACGTACTGTATTTTTCATACGTAACTGATGAGTCGGTCCAATAAATTGAATTTCCTCGAAATAGCAAGATTCAATTAAATTCAATTTAACTCCACAATGGATGATCCATTGCGTTTTACTGCAGTACGCAGATAGCAGATATTGATTTGCTTTGCCACTCTGCTTCTAAGAGATTATAGAGAGAAATATAACTAAAGTTTGGATGATATAAGCCTTTCTGTCGTCCTGCAACCATTTCGTGACCACTGCTGGGCCCGTGGTGGACCTGCCGTGGGCCGGAGAAATCCTAGATAGCCTAATGGGGCTGGTAGGTATATGTATATACTATGGACACATGACTATTTTGCTCATATGCTGATTGATAATTCCAGTAGCTAATTAACGGATGCCGTGTATTTTATCAAACCTAAAGTAATAAAGTTTATAGTATTGATAGTTCGTAAATCAAAGAAAAAAGTAGCCCCGAAGAGGACCATATTAAACCTACAATAGAATTGTATTATGCATGTTAAAATCCAATGAAAAAACATACCTACAAACGTAGTTTAATTTTTCCAACTCGTTTTACTTAATGTAACTTACAAACCAAGAAAAAGTGGGAACAAAACAACAAACATCCGAAATTCGTAAAAATACCTTAATAACATAGGTAGTTCCGACTTCGCAACATACATACGTTATGACAGAGCCAGTTACGACTATCATATATTAAAGCAAATCTTCCTATCCATTCTCCTCAGCCGTTTATTGTAAACAGAGTCTGGGGCGAACAAATGCGTCAGTTGCGTTCCGTTCTAAGTATTTTCATGTATTTTCACCTGCTTTAGGTTAGGACCCATAAATTTCCAACATTATCGTTATGTCACATCGTTTTTGTTTAAGTTTTATGATATGTTCACATTAGTGAGGAAGTTGCAGATTATGACATAATGTTATAAGGCACAAAAACTTTATGTAGATTACCCCGGAAATGGAATGGGACGAGCAGGAAAAGTTATTATGGTGAAGTTTAACTTTTTGTTTTCCTACGCTTGAAGTAGTTTCTGTTTTTATAACGCTTCACAGTCGCAGCCTCACGCTAGGATTCCCTGTGTCGTAGGTACCATAGACACACATACGCCCAGATTGAAAACCGAAAATTCCCCTGCCGGGAATCGAACTCAGGATCCTTCGTATGGTAAATGGTTGGCCATTAAATGACCACTACACCATACGGGTCATCGGGTTTGAATTTGGCGAACACGTTTTGCCTAGACTCTTAGGTTTATCTATAGTAGGTATTATAGTAACTTTTTACATACAAAATATTTTACAACTCGCTCATTAGAATCCTTTTAAAGTCGTCGCCGCCACATACGTACATTATATATGAGTTGCCGTTTAAGCAAAAAACTCAGATTTAATTAACACAGTTGGTAATTAACGCAATGCAAAGCTCGTGTCTCTCGCTAAAATTAGCAAGTAAATGTTTATGTATATACGTTAAAGCTTTCTTCTTGCTTTTGTAGCTATTATTAATGTAATATAGAGGTGCATTCAATTAGTAAAAGTACTTAGCAACTCATAAATGTAAAGAATCGTTAGGGTTCTATATTCGATTGTATGACGCGGTTTCCTTGGTGTGCCGTTTTATAGGGTACAATAAAGTTTTATAGCGGAAGAGAAAAGATTCTAGAGGCCCATATTAAGGTCAACCGGGCGTTGATAACCTGCCGAACTTGAGTCGACACAACGAATGGTGGCAAAACGCCAAATCATTGTACTAAATACAGCTGTCTGTACGTGTCGAGTTTTATTGATTTAACCGACAGAGAGGGTCTTGTACCAAGCGGTTACCAATTTTTACAACAAACAACTACAAAGTAATTAAAAACCCCCGACATTTAAAGTGTAGGTATTGTAATCTGCTACTCAAGTTCTTTTATATGATACCCACAAGTAACCTGAGCGTGTGAGCGTGTA